>CAUYLG010036089.1:0-39224 GCA_963573385.1 Cacajao melanocephalus
AGTTTTTTCTGTTTCTTAGTTTTCCTTTGGCGGACGCCCCTTCCCCGCACAGCTGGACCTTCCCGGTTCAGCTGTGCTTACTGTGAAACTCAGTCCTCAGCGCTTCCAATTGCTGTTCTCCTTGTGGGGACGGGACCAGCCGAGCCGGAGTCGTCCCGTATACTCCGCGCGGAGAAGCGCCGTGTTGGGGCGCCGGCAAAATAGCTGCGCCGGCCAAAAAAGTCGCGCTGGTGACCTGTGTGGCTCCTCCGCCGGGAATCTCCTAGTCTGTGGGCAACAAGAATTCGTCTGAAAGTGCAGCGTCCACTCGCTCTCTGCGCTTTCACTGGGAGCTACAACCCTGAGCTGTTGTTAATCGGCCATCTTGGATCTCTCCTCAGGACAGGTTCTTAATCCAACATGACTGATGTCTTTGTAAGAAGAGACACACACAGAGAGGACAGCCATGGGAAGAAGGAGGCAGAGACTGGAATGATATATCTCAAAGGAAAGGAGTATCAAAGATTGGTGGCTATCACTGGTAGATAGAAGAGGACAGACATGAAACAGATTGTCACTTAGAGCCCTCAGAAAGAACTACCACTGCCAATACCTTGATTTCAGACTTCTGGCCCCCAGAGCTGTGAGGGAATAAATTTCTGTTATTTTAAGTCACCCAGTTTGTGGTAATTTGTTACACAGCTGCCCTAGGAAACTAATAAAACCATGGGTATATTTTGCTCTGGGAATATCTTGAGAGAACAGTATTGGAAAACACTTTTCTAGGTGACTTTCTATGTTGAAATGTGATTCTCCAATCCCCACTATACTTGAATAAATGGTAGAGGGAGGTTTAGGTGAAATAACCCTTTCTCGTGGCCTTTGTCAGAACCAACACTTTGAAGATTTTACTGTTGTAATAAGCACTTGTGTTTACTTGGCAGAGGACTTTTAGCATTAGAAAGAGTCATGATTTATGAGAATCTCTTCATTAAGATAACAACAAATCTCAGACAAAGAGCATCGTCTTCCCAGAGCACTGGGGCTGCCCCTCAGAGCCTGTTGGAGGAATGCTGAGTGTGGTGGTGGAAGGTCTGTCTCTGGAGTCAGACAGAGCATGGGTCCAAGACCAGGGTTTCTGGCCTTAGATGAATCACTGGGCCTTACTACACTTTGTTTTTTTTGCAGGTGACAACAAGGGATAAAAATGGCAATAGCCCTGACATTAACAGCCTCACCAAGTTACTTTGCAAACTGTCAAGTTTAACTGTAAATTTAAGGTTGTCATTAGGTAAGAAATCACTTTTCCATTCTTCCTACCTTTTGTTGAAGAGAGTTTGGTTGTACAGTTTTATATATCAAAATTTGACATATATGTATTCTCAAAGTAAAATGGCTTATATTGAACCATGGATCTATTTCTTAAGCATCTTTGATTAATAATAATTAAGAATCCTTGGCATTTCTGGCTTCTCTTTCCCCTAGCTCCAATTAAAATTAAGAGTAGGTCTCATTAGCCATGCCTGGATGATATGTCCATGCTTGCAGTCAGAAGCGGGTATATGAGAAGGGTCTGCGTGATCCAATCTACCAGAATGAGGAGGGGTGGTTCACAAAAAGAAAAAGTGCTGTCACTAAAAACAGAAGAAAAGGATGCTTGGCTAGTAAAACTTACAAATATCTGTCGAAAGTAGTCAGGACCCTTTGACTACATGCAACACCACCACCAACTGTAACTTATACAATGAAAAGAAGATTTTGGTTCACAAAATCAAACCACTGGGAAGGCACAGGAGCAGCTGGGCTTCAGGAACTGAGACACTGCTAGGACTGTCTGTCTCTCCAAGTCTGTGCCAGTCCTATATGCCAGGCTCATTCTCTCAGCCTGGACTGTACCATGCTGGAAACATGAGTATCTACAGCTCCTCATATTTCTAGATTCGGCTTGACCCATGAAACAGTACTGAGCTTGTACTCTCTGGATTCAGTTTTTAAAGTCCTAGGAAAGGGTTATGATTGGCTCAGCTTGAAGTAGGTGCCATCCTTGAACTAATTTTTTTGGCCAGGGAGACGACAACTTTGGATAAAACCATGAGAACTCTGTTATGGCTGCAGTGGTGGAAAGAATGTTTCCCAGAAGATGAGAGATACAATTCCCAAAAGAAGGCAAGGCAAACTGAACAGTATATGCTGAGAATAACTTGATTTGCATCACAGTACACTATATGGGTTTCTTCTATTTTAGTCCCTATAAATATACCAACTGTACCTCTGAAAGCAGATATAGGATATAAATAGAGATGATAGATAGATAGATAGATAGATAGATAGATAGATAGATAGATAGATAGGATAAGCAGATAGGTCAGATGGATAGATAGATAGGATAAGCAGATACGATAAACATAATTGAAGATAGAAGATAGATAGATAGGATAAACTGATAGATGATTGACAATAGAGATAATAGATGATGGAACAGATAGATTAGATACATAGAAAGACAGGATAAATAGATTAGACAGACAGGCAGACAGAGAGACAGACAGATGGATGTCAATGTGACAACTGTATTTTAATAAAGAATTCTTACAAGTTTTTCCAAGGCCTCTCCATTGTGTCCTGTCTGCAAGGGGCGTTATCCTCTAACACAAAGCTGTCTTGTAAAAAAAAAAAAAGTTTCATAAGAAGGTACAAGCTTCAATTCAATTCTGATCCCCATAAATGTACCTGGAATTGCCTTAAAGTAGACTTGATTTCTACATAACATGCCCGATTTTCTTTTTATCTCCAGCTGCCAGAAAGATTAGACAAACGCTTTTGTAGTATATCAGTAATTGTCTGGGAAATGAAACCTGGTAGAGTTTTTTTTCCCTCCTCATGTATGTCTGATTTATTTTTTAAATATGTATATATGTTGTACTAAAAATTGCTTCAAGTTACTTTTGGGAGTACAATATTAAGGTATTTTATATATTTACAATGTCAGTCCAGAAAATCTTCATTTTCTGGATCCTACATCTGATTTCTCATAGTCCCAGTCCTATTACAACATAAGTTAGATCTTTCAGGATCACCTAACATCCCTGGTTAATAACAATGTCTGAAGTCAGACTTACATTAAGTATTAGTTTACTGGGGAGGGAAGTCCCAAAGCATCTTTCCTCCATGGATAAATTTAGGAATTTTCTAATTCTGACTAAGTATCAAGTCAAGATGAGTCACTAAAAGGTGGAAAACCCCGTTTACATACATTGCAGTTAGCAACATGGAATATTTTTGTTTGATGTTTTCCCAGAAATACTTTCAGATGAGTGCCAACAATAACCACTCAAAGTCACATTTTCTTATTTATACCATACATGGGGAAAATAAACTAATTGTCATATGTGTCTTTTGTGTGAAAGGCATAAGAATCCATTACTTTCTACTCAAGTCTTTCCTAGGAGGATGCTTGATGTTTATTTTTATTATACCTGATAGACCATTTGGTAATAAACATAGAATATTCTGAAAACTTTTAAGTGAAAAGTTAGTGCTTCAGTTACGTGAAATGAATCAGTGTTGCTCTTTGGCAGGGCTGGACCTATGATTTATCTTTTTAAAAAAAGGAAAACCTTTCCTGTCAGATACAACTAGATAACATTTGTTTAGTGTATTCTCTCTTTTATGGATAATTTTTGTCCTTATTCAAGGTTGATAAATATCATGTTCAATATCCTAAAATGCACACTTTACAAATGTTTTAAGACCCTGTAATTTTTCATTGTTATATCACAGCTTCTTATTTGTTTGTTAACAATTCCAAAGGATTATTTTCTTAAATTGATATCATGCAGTATAATGTAAAAGGGAGGCAATCACACAAAATTCATTTTAAAATCGATGAAGGATCCAGAACTATCCCATGGAGAACCTACAACCAGGAGGCAGCATTAGTGAGTCTGGGGCAGATAGAAGCTGCCCCAGAAAGACACACATACACACACACACACACACACACACACACACACACACACACGTAACATGGCATAATCCTCACCATGTTGTCCAAGCTGCTCTTTAACTCCTGAGCTCAAGCTATCCACCCTCCTTTGCCTCATAAAGTGCTAGGATTACAGGCACACATGGCCATGACAGCTTCTTGTTTATGGTAGTTCTTTTTGTGGTTACAAGATTATTTTTTAATGAATAGTTCTTTACATTTGGTAAAACATTTGATCTTAAGTGAACTGACCTTACCTGCCTTCCTGCCTTCCTGAGCTGCCTGGATAAACAAGAAGAGTTTTGTTTTGATTGGTTTTTTGTTGTTGTTCTTCGACAAAACCAGTGAGTTTTATTTGTTTTGGTATTTACTACTCCACATAGAGTGATGTCTTATTTTAAAAAGCGCTATTAATATATACATTTGAATTAATAATATTTGAAGATTATTTTTGTTGCTTACTTTACATTTCCTAAAGATTCTAAAATTGTATGTACTTCTATAATTCAAATCATCAGGAATAATCATTCTTATATAAGACACGCTTGAGAACATTTTTTCCCCTGACAAACTAGAAAGCTACGTAATTTGCAAAGTACTTTGTTATTTTGATGCTGTGTTAAAGAAAGCAAAAGGTTAATTATAATGCCTCTTAATCCTCCTTTTAAAAAGCAATTTGTAGGAATTTGCTATGCAAATAGATTTAGTTTGGCACTCTCTAAACAAGATTTCTAATAGGGTATCCTGAAAGATTTTGCCTTTTAAAAAGTACTTTTAAATTTCATTTATGCAAAATTTTGGTCAGATTCAGATTGAAAAATACATCTTTAAAAGTAAAAATCAAAATGAGAATATTGAGGCCAGGCATGGCGGCTCACACCTGTAATCCTAGCACTTTGAGAGGCCCTAGTGAGCGCAATGCTTGAGCTCAGGAGTTCAAGACCAGCCTGGGCAACGTGGCAAAACCCCCTTTCTACTAAAAATACAAAAATTAGCCAGGTGTGATGGCAGGCACCTGTATTCCCAGCTACTTGGGAAGCTGGGAATTATGGGAATTATAGTATATAATTTTCATTGTATATGGCTGAAATCTATTTGCTAATATTTTTCTAAGAATTTTTGCATCAATATTTATGAGGAATATTGGTCTGTAGTTTTCTCTCTTTTTAAATGTTTTCATCTGATTTTGGTGTCAGGGTAATACTAGCCTCATAAAATGAAATAGGAAGCATTCTCTTTGCTTCCCTTTCTGGGAGAGATTACATAGATTTGGTTTTATTTTTCCTTTTGACTTTTTTTTTTTTTTTTTGAGATGAAGTCTCACTCTGTTGCCCAGGCTAGAATGGCACAGTCTTGGCTCAGTGCAACATCTGTCTCTTGGGTTCAAGCAGTTCTACTGCCTCAGTCTCCCAAGTAGCTGGGATTACAGGCATGTACCACCACACCCAGCTAATTTTTGTATTTTTAGTAGAGATGGTGTTTCACTATCATGGCCAGGCTAGTTGCAAACTTCTGGCCTCAAGTGATCCACCTGCCTTGGTCTCTCAAAAACCTGGTATTACTGGTGTGATCCACCACTCTTGGCCCCTCTGGAAAATTTTAACTTACAAATTTAAATTATAACTATAGGACTACTCAAATTATCTATTTCTTGCTGGGTGAGATGTGGTAGTTTCTGTTTTTTGAGGAATTATTCATTTTATCTAAGCTTTCAAGTGTATCTAATCTTTCAAATGTATGTTTGTATGTATGTATGTAGAGTCATCTGTAGTATGCCCTTCTAACCCTTTTGTTGTCTTTAGGGTCTATAGTGACATCTGTTTCATTCATGATATTGGCAATTTGTGTCTGCTCTCTTTTTTCCTTGTAATGCTACTGAGAGGAGGTAGAAATTTAGGTTTCCCTGTTGGTTGCTGCCACTCATCAGGAGGAAAGTAGAGAGAGTAGGGTGAGGTGGAGAGTAAGCAGGTGTGATGATGAAGAGTGAGCCATGGCACTGCCCTGTGGGGATAAAAGTTCTGCCTCCCTATCCAGCTCTCTCTGACAACACCCTAATAAAAGTCGGGGTAAGTTAGGATGCCTCCTTATAGCTTGGTGGTGGTAGAAGTCTAGGATCCTCATTTAGCCTTTGCTGGCCTGGATAAGGGTGGGTCCACCATTTTATTTAGGATATTTGGTCCATGGGGTAATTTTTTCTAAAAGATTTTCTTTATGCTAGGCTTCTGTATTAGTCAGGGTTATCTTTTCAATATATATGGGCTGAATAGATGCCAGTTTTCTATCGTCTTAGCCAGCTTGGAGTCAACTCTGTACATTTGATTTGTGTTTGCAGTTAAACATGATTCTGACCTTCACATTCTTTTTGACAGTTCAGTAGCTATTTTTGATGCCTTTTCAATTACAAACAAAAACTGAAGTCCAAGCTTTGCCTTTTGGCTTTTGCTCACTGGATTGGCTTCCTTCTAATTTGAGGAGATCTAAACTATCGAGTGTTTTCTGTTCCCTCCCTGGGAAGTCGAAGACTTAACATGAGGAGAAATTATGAGTTGGTCCACTTCTCCCTCTTCTTCTCTTGAGGGCTGTTCTACTCATCATCTACCTGTAGCCACAAGCCTGCCAAGAATCTAGTGTCTGTTGAGCCCCTATAGCTGTATCCCCACTGGGATCTGCCCTTCTATGGGATTTTGGTTCTTCTTGCTCCCCGCTGCCAAATATCTCTATTTAGAATCCCATTTCTTCATCTAGCACATTGCTGAGAAATAGATTAAGTAAATGTGTAAATATATGGATGGTTGGTGGTTTATTCTTGTGTCAACTTTTCTAGTTAAAAAAATTTTCATCTGTCAATGGTCTTCCTCAGGCAGAGTCTTAATATAAAATGACTTACAAAGTGGCATGTTACTAGGAATTATGTTTATAAGCAAGTACCTGTAGGGCCCTCTCAATCATAGCATTTGGTACCTTTATATTTTATTCAAGCATAGTCGTTAAAGAGATAGGGACTTCATTCATCCTTCAAGACTCACCTGAGGCTTAGCCTTTTTGAAGGTCTTCTCTGACCTTCTCCATTCTGGTATATATAAATTGTCCTCCATCCTCTTTGTTTCCACATCACCTGGTAAGTTATTCCATTATTGCTGTTATCATTCAGTATTTGTAATTGTTAGTTGACATGTCTACATCCCTTACTGAACTTTAAGAGAGGGCCTATGTTGGTCAACTTTGTAACTGCAAAGTCTATCACAGTAATTGATACTCAATAGATACTTGCTACATGAATAAATAAATGAATGATGGATTGATCTAGGTTATGAAAGAAAACAGCCTTTTACAGGTCTTTTACCTGTCTCTCTTTTGGCTTTGAGTGCATAGTGATTTTTGCCTTTAAGCTTACAAGAAATTATTACCACTTGGAAGAAGCAGAAAAACTATAACTCAGCAGAAATCTTGCATGAAAGGTTAAATGAGTGTAACTTGTCATATAATTGAAATTTAAACATAACACACTAGTTTTATAGAGAAGAACCTTCCATAAACCTTTCATGAGAATTAAAAAGCTAACTAAGAGGAGCACTTAAACTGTCAGTTTAGTTTATTAGAAAAATACTTGCTCACTTTATCCAAAAGCAAAATAATCATTATTGCTGCAAAAGTGTGAAATTGACTATGGCTTCAGATCACCAAAATATGCTGGATTATACTTTTAAAGATTATATGATCCTGTAATGTTATATATTTTGAGTACAACAAGTAAGTTTGTAAAGGAAATTTAAATATGAACATGATATAAGGAATATTCTCCAAGTGTATCTGCCCTAATCTTTTGGACATTCTGTTGTAATGAAAATGGTGAACATACTTATTCTAATGGTTTATCATTACAAGTTTATTTAATAACATGAAAAATTACACATATTTATTTGCTTAGAATTAGAGGCTATTAGAGAAGTGTGAATCTATAGACTGCTTCAAAGAAGCAGTGATTTCTTTATGAACTATTCATAGTTACGAGCTATTTGATTACAGGTATCTTGATTCATGGTCATAATTTGTTGATTGTTATCTCCTTCATAGGGAAACAAAGTTTTAGAGAAAGTTTAATATGTATTTAGTCATTAAACTCCCAATAAGAACTGGGTTTTTGTAAGACTATAAATTTCAGCAAGAATAAGATTAAAAATCAATCTTTAAGTTTCTTGACAAACATGGACCATATTGTTCATTTGTTTATGCTTTTATTTATTTGAAATATATTATAAATCCAATCCAACATTTTCTCTACCTACAACATTCGTTCTTTACATCTTTTCCTTTCCACCAATCTCCTCTCTTAGTTAATGGCATAAACATCCTTCTAGTCTCCTGGCTGGAAATCTTGAGGCCATTTCCAACTCCTCATTTTCCTTAACCTTCCACAAACTATGAAATACTAATTCTAGTTGGTTCTACCCACAAAGTTCCTCTCATACTTGCTATTTCCTTTTAATAGACACTACCATTGGCTGATTCCAAGTACTTAGTATCTCTTGCTTGAATTAGTAAAATACTCTCTAGCTTGAGTACATGTTTCTGATATTTACCACTTTTCATCCCTTATGCCATTATCCTTCTTTAATATTGTGAAAGTCTTTGCATTGCATTTGAGTCTCTTGTATTGGTCCTTCAGTATAACCACAGCAGCCCGCGGTTTCCTCAGCATGCTATTTGTAGACGTGCTGTTTGGTTTATGCTAGAAATGGCAAAATGGATCTCAATGCTTAGGCCCAAATCAGAAGCTGCTTTTGACAGTTTCCATGCATTTCCTATCCTTCTGAACTATGTGGCAGGAAAGAGTATATGGTAAAAGAGAAGGAAGAATGTACTAGAAACATGTTATACTCCTTTTCCCTTCATCAGCCTCCCCATACATCGAATATCATTATTCTTTTTTCCAATACCCTCTAAAGGTCCCTGCATATCCTATGTCCTGACCTGGGGCAGCATTGACTGGGAGGGTCTAGTTGAGAGCTGATGAAAAGGAGAAAAGCTAAACTTCAATATACATGCTACTTTTGAATGAATGCAGAATCTGAAGCATTCCTTGAGGAACAGTAGAATCATGGCTTTGGTGTTGACCCAGCCCAATCATTCATTTGTTCAATCCAACTTTATGCTCACCAGTTTCCCAAACTTAGGGACAATGTGTATAAAGCCATTTGTACCTTGGTTCTCTCCTGTGTGAAAAGGTGATGATAGATTTAAAACCACCCATTATTTTTCTGCTGATAGTACATTCCTTATCATATCAAAAAATAGAGCAGAAGAAGCACAAATGTGGAGAGAAGCTGTGCAAATGTGATGTGGATATGCTTTTGAAGTACATTCCTGTTGCTCTCTTCTGCCCAAACTTTCTTTCTGGCTGTGTGAAGTAGAAGTAAGGAAAAGGTGGGAATGTGGGTTAGGGATTTTCTCACTGCTGTAATGCAGTTACTACTCACGTGCTCTGCAACAGCAAATGTAAGGAGGAGACAGACAGCTCTCGGCTGCTCCACAAACTTCTGTTTCATGCATTCTACACAGCATGGTTCAGACTGGAGTCCTGATAGGTGACAGCAGACAGAAACAGTCCTCATTGAGAAGAGGTTGTGCACTGGACTCTAGACAGAAATGGAAGCATTTGGATCATAGAATTGGAGAGGTGAATAAGTTTCTCAGTTATTCAGAATTAGCACTGGAGTCTTATGCTGTAAAACATATGCAGAACCCAGAAAAAAAGCCAACTGGCAATGGTAAAGCCTATGGGTCATGGAGAGGCCCAATCCTACAAGGGCAGGTGATTGCTCACACCAGTAAACTTGTTACTTGTTTAAAGGGAATTGTTAAAGAGGGAATATGTTTTTCTAAAATGAGAAGCCATAGGCAATCAATACTAAGTGGCAAGTTGTGAGCCATTGAAAAGTCAATCTAGATACATATTAATTAGAGTAAGAGCCAGAGAAGTGGCTAAATAGATAACTGGGAAAGGAAATTTAGTCTTGGTAGTTCTTGATTGATCACACTATGGATAAAGAGCTGTAAATCATGCGGTAGAATCTAGAACCATATGGGAATAGAAATGGGCCTATAAATTATGACAATTTAATTTTTCTTTTCATAAATTAGCAATATTGCAAACACAGGTCAGGAGTGTTTTCATCCTTTACATCCTAGCATCTTCTTTGGAAGGATAATGTTAGTCTACCTAAGCATTCCTCTTCAGCTCTGGTAAAATAATTCTATTTAACTTTAGTCTCTATGTGTTTATTTCTACAGTGTTTATCACTGGCAAACCTTCAAAATAATAACCATATTTAGATTAAATACAAAGTTGATTTAAGCTATGATAAAATTATTTACAAATTACCCCAGGTGCTTGTTAGAGTATAAATGTGTACATCTGAATAGGATGTTGGAAGGAGATAATCTCAAGCCATTGTCCTTGTCTACACCATCAATGATAATGGATTTAGCGACATGTTCTGAATTATTTTCTTCATCTTCAGTTATTTTGCACTTTTTCAGTTTTTCCAAAAATAGAATGGTGGCATTTTAGAACGGTCTATCTGGGACATGCATACTTTCAGAGAAGTGTTTTCACATTCATAGAAGATTATCATCAAAATGCTGTAGTTAAGAGCAAGTAGAGCATAGACATAAGATTCTCTTTATGGGGAGCTAGAGTTGGGCTAGTCTGTGAGGGACTTTTAGGTGCCTGAAATGAAGGACTCAATTAGCTTGGAATGAAAATTTGTTAGCTCCTTAAGGATGAATTTTTTTTCTCTGTAGTTATAGAGAATATAATGCCACTGTTGACTAAAACTTGTAGAATGTGAGAAACAGTGCTGTGAAATTATTTCCTTAAAGAATAACAACATCTCTAACTGTGATGTTCTATAAAGTTAGAGTGTAACTACAAATTGAAGTTACGAATCCAAATGACAGTAGGTAAAAGGGAGGATCTTTGAGTTGAGACAATATTTGAATTAAAAATGAAAAATTACAGTCAATGCCAGTCATTTTATAATAAGTATTTTATTCTCTAATTTTTGAGGGAAAAGTGTAGCCCATTATCAATCCAAAAAATACAAAACAGTGTTTCAGTTTTGGAAAGTGCTAACTGCTGATGTATGAGCAGTTCACAGTTCTTCCTTGCTCTTGGCATAGAACATTCTGTAACATGAAATATTCTACTGTTTTCTAGGCCCTGGAAATGTCAACAGTAGTAAAGTGAGGATGAGATTTGGTGAGCTTAAGAGTGGCTTGGCTAGAAAACCAGAGAAAGTATTGAGGGACACCATCATAGCTGACAGAATGGTGTGTTTATTGGGTACTAGAATGGGGTGGACATGGCTTGCTTTCTTTGGTGGTCATCTAATGAGAGATTTGGGTTTTTTATTACTGAGATGGCTCAGATAGCATCCTCTATGGGTCAAGGATATAGTCCTTCTGTCTCTGAGGTTTGATGAATTTCTTTGCAGACCCCATGCACACAGTCTGTCATCTGGAGTAATTTTAATACAGGATTGCATTTAAATTACTTGTTCTTGGGTCTGCATTACTTACTTTACTATAGTGTCACTCTCACGTTCTCCCAGAGCCACATTCCCACTTTTCTGAATGCTGGAGGAAGTTCTGCACACCCAACAGGGAGAGTGAAGTCAATAGGTCAAGCAGAAATAAGAAGATGGAATAGTCATTCAGGAAAGAGGTAGGATTAAGTTCCCTTCAAGAAGTTAAGGGAGAGTTCATCTGAGCACTTTCTTTTCTTGGTCATGGCAGAGTTCTGCCCTTAATCCACTATCAAAAACAGTTTCTGTTTCTCCTTCCCCAGACTACGTATCAGCCATATCTGTTAGTGGAGAAAGAGTTGGTCTGTCAATTCTGCTGAGCTTTTGAAATTTTGCCAAAACATTTAATCATCTCCTATGGACAGCTGAAAGCCAATTAGAACCAACTATACAATCACCTATTTATTTTGATTAATTAATTAAAATTGCTAAAATTTAACTTGTCAGTCTTTCCTCTGAAATTAGTGGGAAATATAAAGACAACTTCTTGCTGAAAAATAAGGTATGATTCTAAAGATAAATTAATTTTTTTAAAAAAGTGGTAGTGTCTCACGTGCTCAGAGTTTCCATTATAATTGTCCAGCTGCTTGGCAGTAGACCATATCAGTGCAGGAGAGACACATTTTTAGATTTCATCTAAAAATGCCATCAAAATGCACACAGCAAAACCCAGCAGAAAAGCCCAATTGGAGTAAATGCACAATTCATCAAGATACAAAGTGCCAGAGGAGATCTAAAATGTTTCTTTAGAGGTCTTTCTTCCTATATTTGTTTTTTTCTTTTAGTAAAGGTAGAATAGAAACTGTGGTTAACTGGAAGTTTCTATTCAAATATGCTTGCTTGTGATATAGAAAATATTTTTATTTTTAGTCTCAGATATATCCAGAACTGAAATGTGATGGTAAATAGGGTAATGATTTGGATAGAAAATCTAAGATGTTTGATTTTAGTCATTGCAAAAGATAATTGTTTTTATCTGGAATCTTAGTTTGGTGACATCAGAAAACCACAAAGATAAGAAGACTGAATTAAAGACATTTTAACTAGGTATCTCAAGAACAATGGTCTTGATGAAACAATGAAAACTATGGCTTTTAGATTGAAAAATATTTTGCAAGTCAAATATTTGATAACTTCAATTTAGACATATGTGAGGTTTAACATATGATAGTAATATAAAGTTAAATATATAACTAAAGTGTAATCTGAAAATGTCCACTTTAAATCAGTCTGTGGGTATACATTTTGTAGCCTTCATGTGTCTAACTGGAAAGCACCAGCTCCCAGCACACTTGTCCCCCAGGAGTGACTCACACCCTAGGCAGGTGGTGTTCCTCTCCCAGCATGGGTCATGCTGCCTTGTCCTCTGGTCATTTGCCAAGCTATGTGAACATCCCCTGTGTTTAGCCACATCCTGTCGTGGATCCTCCTGGATATTGTCTTCAGAAGCAGCCCAAAGTATAATCACCTTCAATTGCTAAAATGGCAAAACCCTAAAGTTTTGCCACAAAGCAATGCTTTATCCCTTCAGTCCTCACTGTACCTGAGCTATGCTGTGGTTTATGTCAAGGTGATTGTCTTCTCCCAAATCTGAGCATAATTTTGTACCTGGACATGAGCATTACCTTTTGTGCTCTGAGTCTCACCAAGTTTTTTGTGAAAATTTTTTTTTTTTTCATTTTCTGCTTGAAAACTACTTCCTCTTAAAGACTTAAAACTTAGCTGGTTCAGGATCAGATGCCACCACAATTTCCTTTCACAGCCCTCCTCTAGTTTCCAGGTAGTAAATTGACTCCTGCAATTAGACTCCGATGTGTTGCTCCAGCAATAGCATCTCATCCTACACAGCCTGAAAGGACTGCATTTCCTTTAGGGCCAGCCAGGACCACCCATAGTGTGTCGAGAGAACTGTCTCTATTATAAAGGCAGGAGAAGTCTTAAGCTCTGCAGAATTTACATATTTAAAATTGTTTCTGTCAGACCTCAAAGCTTTCAGACCATCCCCTTCTCCCTTCACTCCAAACAACTCCTCCCAGGAACCTCAAACAGTAAGAGAGAAAAGTAAGAAGAGAGACAAATCAATCCATCATACATTTAAATGAACATGACAAGGTAATCCTGAAACTTCTGTATGACAGAGAAGCTCAACACATGTGAAACTGCTGGAGCGCCTGTAGTCAATATGGAAGTTAGAAAAACTCATTTTTCTTTCATCCAGGTACTCCTTCTGATTTGAAGTGATCAAAGTGGAAAAAGACACTGAAATTTTATGTTCTCTAAAATTGATCTAGAGAAGCATGAGACCCAGAGGACAATCGAGTTCCAGTTATCCTCCTTCTACACACCTTAGAATTTATGAAATTTCACAAAATAACTTCATCAAAAGTCTATATTGACTAATAACATACTTATAGGTTGATGGGATTTCTTTTACTTGTTGCTTATTGAATCTGTCATGAAATGCTAGAACTATATTGCATTCTTTTTCTTACCTAGAGACATTATATATGTCATGTATATATCACATCAGTGACAATGTCTTGTCACAACTAAAAGTTGAATGTGTGGACAAAAAGACTTAGTACTTTGAGCATTACCTTGGAGGGAGTTTCTACTGACTGAAAACATTTTAAGGGACTCTCTACGGAATGTTAAAGTAGAGGTCTTTTTTAAAGTAACAATTTGTATTACTACAGTTTATTTGCTTCCCCACCTCCACCCAAAAGCAAAAAATGGAATGAAGGTGTAAGGAGTCAAAAGTGAGTGGTTTGGAGGAAAGACTAAAATTTTATTGGGAGGAATCAGTTCTTTGATTAACTGGAAATTTACCTGCTTAGAAGTGGAACTTCCTGGGGTTAGATTGCCTTTATAGAGAATAAAGGAAATTTCAGACTTAGAAGCACTCTTTGCAGATGTGCAGATGTAGTCAGGTTTATTGACTGATCTCTTATTAACAGTTTTAAGAAATACAATAGATCCATGACATGGTAGATTTTAAAATGCACCATTTGGATAACTCATAAGCAAGCCAAAGGATCAAAAAAAGTGAGGCACAAATTTGATACAAAATCACTGCAAGGATAAATGAGGAAAAGAGTTCCTTAGCTATATGGTTAGACTAGTACGCATTCACATTGGGTAAAAGAAGGGCACAATTAAATTGTTAGAACCCAGGGGATCAACGGAGAGACCCCTCCTCCATTTCCAGAGCTGATGCTTGGACTCCTGAGGTGAGAGTCCAGCCCCATGGTGCTTGGCTTTTTGAGAGAGAACATAGAGCAGGAGATGTGCAGTGTGGCTGATGCTGATACCTCGGGCCTACACTGTGGAGTGCTTGGATCAGTTGATGCAGAACATCTAGCTGCTATTCTGAACTTGGTGCAGCTGGGACTGGAAGTGCTGAGCGAAACTGGAAACTGAAGCTGGAGCTGGAGTTGTCATCTACAACTAGGCAGATGCTGAAAGAATCTAGAACCCTGCCAATCACCAGCTAATAGTTCCCATTGACAAAACCATACTGGAATCCAGCTGGCAAGGAAACCTAGGATATGAAGTTTCCAGACCTCCAGACTCACCACCCCAGAGTGGAATACAGAAGAGAGCATTACCACTCTGTTCAAGAAACAGTTTGCCAGTAGTCCCATACATTAGCCCTACTCATCTCAGAAATGTTGGCCAGCTTGCCCAAAGTCACAGCTGGGAAGCAGGGTTGGGACTCTCAGCTAGATATACAGGGATGGAATAACCCATTCTCTTCCTGTTATATCAAGATGCTTCAAAATGAAAAAGAAGTTCCATTTTTAAATTATTCTTATTAAGAAACACCCATTCCACCACATTAAAAATGCAACATATCTCTGTGATGGCCCAAATGACGATTACTAGTATATGTACTTTATTGTTGGGCATGAATGAGGAGGAAAATTTTCATGGATGCCATGTAACCCATGCTATTGAAAGAACTTTGAATCACTTTTTTTTTCAACTTGAAAAAGAAATGCATTTTATGAATGTAAGAGTAATCTGTGCTTATTATGAAAATTCAGAACAAAACCAAGGATTTAAAGAAGAAAATAAAAATCCCCAAATAGTCTAGTCCATCAATCAGGGTAATCTACCTCTGTTAACTTTTGTTAACTATAATTTCAATTATAAAATGCTGTAAAATGAAAACAATCATGTTATTTATATTTTTGGAAGTTTAATCATTACTGAGGAAATTTTTCTATGGTCATAATTATAAAGCCAGAAAAAGCCTCATTTTAGATGTGAAAATCAACACATAGAATGTGACAGTATTAGGATGAGAACACTGGTGTTTGGTCTCCATATCCATGGTCCTTTCATCATACTGCAGCCCACTACACATTTACCTGTTATTGTTTCTTACAAAAAGAAAGCTTTGTTTTCAAGAAAATGGAAATGTTATTTGTGTGCTGTATTTTTTAAATAATACCTATTAAATTTTATTTTCCTTCTTTCCCCAAGTGATTCAGTTTTTTAAAGACAGAAAACAAGAGAGTTGGCTGGTTATTGTAGACTCTAAATCAAATACACAGGACCCTTTAATTTCCCCAGCTTTAGAACAGATGAGGTTTTAGAGTGCAGTGCCACTTTTGACCATTAGTAGGCACTCAAATATTTGCCAAGCTAAATAACACTTGTCGTAAATACCTAACAGACTGAAATTAGTTTGCAAAATGTTTTTCTGTTTGAGTGTATTATTAAGTTAAATGCATTCTTTAAAATCCTGTAAACTAGTAATTAGTGTAACTGAAGTTGAAAAATTTTGTGAAATCAAAAATTGCTTTTAGTTGTACCATTGTTCTGGAAGAACAATTTTCAAACAGCTGAATTCTGTTTTCATGGTTCATAGTGCTAGTTTATTATGTTGTTTTTTTCTCTTGTAGGTAAATAGCAATTCAAAGAATAAGATAAAATATAAATGTGACTTCCCTTCTTAGATTCTTACTAGTAAAGAAGGGAAACTATTCCAGATTTTTAAAAGGCTGAATCATTTGGCAACTTTGTAAATATTCAGGATTCAGTAAAACTCAATTTGAGTTTATATACTTATATTTTTAAATTTTGACATAGCACCCCCCTTTTTATTCTATTTTTGTAAGTTTATTTTATTTTTAGTTGACACACAATTGTTGTACATATTTATGAGGTCAATGTGTTGTTGCCATGCATGTATACACTGTATAATGACCAACTAAGGTTGTTTAGTATATCCATCACCTCATTTATCATCTCTTTGCTGTGAGAACTTTCAGAACCCTCTCTTATAGTTATTTGTTCTAGTTATAACAATATTGTTAACCCTACTGTGCTGCAGAACAGCAGAATTTATTTCTCCTATCTAACTGTAATTTTGTACCTACTACATAATCTCCCCTTATCCCCTTCCCACTACCCTCCCCAGCCTTTGGTAACTACTGTTCTATTTCTGTAATATTATCTTTTTAAGATTCCACTAAAGAATGACATCATGTGATATGGTTTGGCTCTGTGTCCCCACCCAAATCTCATCTTCAACTGTACTCCCATAATTCCCATGTCTTGTGGGAGGTACCCAGTGGAAGAAAATTGAATCATGGGGGCGATTTCCCCCATACTGTTCTCATGGTAATAAATAAGTTTCTCTAGATCTGATGGTTTCATCAGGGGTTTCCACTTCTGTGTCTTCCTTATTTTCTTTTTGCCTGCTGCCATCCATTTAAGACATGACTTGCTCCTCCTTCCCTTCCACCATGATTGTGAGGCTTCCCCAGCCATATGGAACTGTAAATCCATTATAAACTTCTTTCTTTGGTAAATTGCCCATTCTCAGGTATGTCTTTATCCACAGTGTTAAAATGGACTAATACAGTAAATTGGTACCAGTAGAGTGGGGTGTTGCTGAAAAGATACCTGAAAATGTGGAAGTGACTTTGTAACTGGGTAACAGGCAGAGATTGGAATAGTTTGGAGGGCTCAGAATAATATAGGAAAATGTGGGGAAGTGTGGAACTCCCTAGAGGCTTGTCGAATGGCTTTGCCCAAAATGCTGATAATGATATGGACAATGAAATCCAGGCTGAGGTTGTCTCAGATGGAGATGGGGAACTTGTTGGGAACTGGAGCAAAGGTGAATCTTGTTATATTTTAGCAAAGAGACTGGTGGCATTTTGCCCCTGCCCTAGAGATTTGTGGAACTTTGAACTTGAGAGAGATGATTTAGGACATCTGGTGGAAGAAATTTCTAAGCAGTAAAGCATTCAAGAGGTGACTCAAGTGCTGTTAAAGGCATTCAGTTTTAAAAGGGAAACAGCATTAAAGTTGAAAAAAATTGCAACCTGAAAATGCGACAGAAAAGAAAATCCCATTTTCTGAGGAGAAATTCAAGCCAGCTGCGGAAATTTGGATAAGTAATGAAGAATCCAATGTTAATCCCCAAGACAATGGGGAAAATGTCTCCAGGGCATGTCAGAGGTCTTCTTGGCAGCCCCTCCCACCATAGGCCTGGAGGCGTAAGAGGAAAAAGTGGTTTCACGGGCCAAGCACAGGGTCCTCAAGCTGTGAGCAGCCTAGGGACTTGGTGCCCTGTGTCCCAGCTGCTCTAGCTGTGGCTAAAAAGGGCCAACATAGAGCTCAGACCATGGCTTCAGATGGTGCAAGCCCCGAGCTTTGGCAGCTTCCACATGGTGTTGAGCCTATGGGTACACAGAAGTCAAGAATTGAGGGGTTTGGGAACCTCTGCCTAGATTTCAGGTGTATGGCAATGCCTGGATGCCCAGGCAGAAGTTTGCTGCAGGCATGGGGCTCTCATGGAGATCCTCTGCTAGAGTAGTGCATTAGGGAAATGTGGAATCAGAACCCCTACACAGTGTCCCTACCTAGTAGAGCTGTGAGAAGAGGGCCATAATCCCCCAGGCCCCAGAATGGTAGATCCACCAACAGCTCACATCATGCACCTGGAAAAGCTGCAGACACTCAACATTAGCTCATGAAAACAGCTGGGAGGGAGGCTGTACTCTGTAGAGCCACATGGGTGGAGCTGCCCAAGATCATGGGAAACTTGCATCAGCATGACCTGGATGTGAGACATGGAGTCAAAGAAGATCATCTTGGAGCTTTAAGATTTGAGCATCCCACTGGATTTCAGACTTGCATGGACCCTGTGACTCCTTTGTTTTGTCCAATTTCTCCCATTTGGAATGCTTGTATTTACCCAATGTATGTATTCCCATTGTATCTAGGAAATAATTAGCTTGCTTTTGATTTCACAGGCTCATAGGCAGAAGGGACTTGCCTTGTCTTAGATGAGACTGCGGACTGTGGGCTTTTGAGTTAATGCTGAAATGAGTTACAACTTTTGGGGGACTGTTGGGAAGTCATGATTGGTTTTGAAATATAAGGACATGAGATTTGGCAGAGGCCAGGGGTGTAATGATATGGTTTGGCTCTGTGCCCTCACCCAAATCTCATCTTGAAGTATACTCCCATAATTCCTACATGTTGTGAGAGGGACCTGATGGCAGATATTTGAATCATGGAGGTGGTTTCCCGCATACTGTTCTACTGGTAGTGAGTAAGCCTCACAAGATCTGATTTTTTTTTTGGGGGGGCAGTTTCCACTTTTGTGTCTTCCTCATTCTCTTTTTGCCTGCCGCCATCCATATAAGCCGTACATGCTCCTCTTTGCCTTCCGCCATGATTGTGAGACTTCCACAGCCATATAGAACTGTAAGTCCGTTATAAATCTTTCTTTTATAAATTGCCCAGTCTCAGATATGTCTTTATCAGCAGCATGAAAATGGAAAAATACATCATATAATATTTGTTTTTCTGTACCTGGCTTATTCAACCTAACATAACGTCCTCTAGGTTCATCTATGTTGCTGCAAATGATAGGATTTTATTCTTAAATGGCTGAATAGTATTCCATTGTGTATATAAACCAAATTTTATTTATTCATTCATCTGTTGATGGACACTTAGTTTGATTCTCTATGTTGGCTACTGTGAATAGTGCTGCCAATCATAATGGAAGTGGAAATATCTTGTTGTCTTTGGATAAATATAGGCATAACTCAGAGATATTGTGGGTGTAATTCGAGACCACCACAACAAAGCAAATATTGCAATAAAGTTAATCACAAAAAAAAATGTTTTGGTTTCTCAGTGCATATGAAAGTTATGTTTACACTGTACTGTAGTCTATTAAATGTGTAATAGCATTATGTCTAAAAAAAATGTACATACCTTAATTTAAAATACTTTATTGCTGGAAAATACTAATGATCATCCAAGCCTTCAGCAAGTCATAATCTTTTTGCTGGTGAAGCATCTTTCCTTGATGTTGATGGCTACTGACTAATCAGAATAGTGACTGCTGAAGGTTGGGGTGGCTTTTATAGCATGTACACTTTTATGCACAATTTCTTAAACTAAGACAATGAAAGTGTGCCACATCAAATGACTCTTTTCACAGAAGATTTCTCTGTAGCAATGTGATGCTGTTTGATAGCATTTTATTACAGTAGAAGTTCTTCCAAAATTGGAGTCAGTTTTCTCAAATGCTTCTGATGCTTTATCAACTTAATCAGTCTTCTCAAATGCTGCTGACGCTTTATCAACTTAGTTGATATAAGTCTCTTGCTGCCATTTTAACAATGCTCAAAGCATCTTCCCCAGCATTAGATTCCATCTCAAGAAACCACTTTCTTTGCTCATTTATAAGAAGCAACTTCTCATCTGTTCAAGTTTTATTGTGAGATTGCAGCAACTTAGTCACATTTTTAGTGACTTCATTTCTTCATGTCTAATTCTAGTTCTCTTGCTATTTTCACCACCTCTGCAGTGACTTCCTCCACTGAGGTCTTGAATACCTCAAAGTCATCCTGATGTTTGAAATCAACTTCTTCTATACTCCTGTCAATATTTTAATCTTCTCTCATGATTCGTGAGTGTTTTAAAGCCATCTAGGAAGGGTAGAAAAACCTTTAAAAGGTTTCAAAATAAAAAAAAAACCTTTAAAAGGTTTCCAATACTTTGCCTAGCCATGAGAGAAATCATTATCTGTGGCAGCCATAGCCTTATGAATCTTTTTTTCATTTATAAGGAAAATAGGTATATTTGGCTAACAGTTCTACAGACTGTAAAAAAAAGGCATGGTGCCAGCATGTTTCTGGTGAGAGCCTCAATAAGCTTCCACTCATAGAAGAAGGCCAAAAGGGAGCAGGTGTATCACATGGTGAGAAAGGGGCAAGAGAGAAAGGTGGGAGTGCCAGGCACTTTATTAAAAAAAAACAAATAGCCCGTGAATTCATTACCACAGGAAGGGCACCAAGCCATTCATAAGAGATCTGCCCTCATTACCCAAAACTTCTCACCATGCCCCACATCCATCCAGCATTGAGGATTACATTTCAACATGAGATTTGGAGGGAACAAACATCCAAACTATATTATTCCACTCCTGGCTCCCCATAACTCATGCTCTTCTCACGTTGCAAAATACTACTGGACCTTCCCAATAGTCCCCAGTCTTAACTTATTCCAGCATTAACTAAGAGGTCCAAAGTCTCATTTGAGACTCAAGGTAAACTCCTTCCACCTATGAGCCTGTAAAATCAAAAACGTTTTATTTACTTCTGAAATAAAATGGTGGTATAGGCACTGGGTAAGCATTCTCATTCCAAAAAGGAGAAATCAGCCAAAAGAAAGTGGCAACAGACCCCATGCAAGCCTGAAACCCAGCAGGGTAAGCATTAAATTTTAAAGCTCCAGAATAATCTCCTTTGACTCCATGTCCTGAACCTAGGGCATACTGGTGCAAGAAGTGGGCTCCCAAGGCCTTGGGCACCTTTTGTCCTGTTTCTCTCACAGGTTGGAGTTGAGTGCTTGCAGCTTTTCCAGGTGCAGGGTGCTGGCAGTTTTACTATTCTGCAGTCTGTAGGGCAGTGGTCCAATTCAAGCATCTCCACTAGGCAGTGCCTGGTGGGGACTCTGTGTAAGGTCTCCAACCCCACATTTCCCCTTGGCACTACTAGTAGAGTCTCTCTACAGGGCCTCTTCCCCTGCAGCAGGCTTTTGTCTGGGTACCCAGGCTTTCCTATACATCTTCTGGGAATCTAGGTAAAAGCTATCAAAACTTCTTGACTCTTGCTTTCTGTGTGCCTGCTGGCTTAACATCATATGGAAATCATCAAAGCTTATGGTTTGAGCCCACTGAAGTGGTGGCCTGAGCAGTATTTGGGGCCCTTTGAACTGAGGCTGGAGCTGGAGCTGCTGGAATGCAGGAAAGCAGCCTCCTAAAGTAGTGCACAGCAGTGGCACCCCAGGCCTGGTCTCTAAAACTATTCTTTCTTATAGGTGCCTGGGCCTATGATGGGAGAGATGGCCTGAAAGACTTCTGAAACGCCTTTGTGGCCTTCATCCACCTTGTATTGGATATGAGCACTTGCCTCCCTTTTTGTCATGCAAATCTCTCTAGCAAGTAATAGCTCCACAGCACTCTTAGGTTCCTCTCCTGAAAGTGCTCTTTCTTTCTCTACCACATGGATGGGCTGCAGATTATCCAAACTTTGCACTTTCCTTCTCTTTTAAATACAAGTTCCAACTGTAATTTATTTCTTTCCTCCTATATCTGATCGTAGGTTATTAGAAGCAGCTATACCATATCTTGCCCACTTTACTGAAATTTCTAAATTTCTTATTTCTAAATTTCTTCTGCCAGATACCCTAGTTCATCACTCTCAGGTTTGACCTTCCACAAAGCCCCAGGGAATGGACACAATGCAGTCCAGTTCTTTGCTAAAGCATAACAAGGGACCTTTGCTCCAGTTTCCCCCAAATTTCTAATTATCATCTGAGACCTCATCAGCCTGGCCTTCACTATCCATATCTCTATCTGCATTTTGGTCACAGCAATTTAACTAGTCTCTAACAAATTCCAAACTTTCCCTCAGCTTCCTGTCTTCTTCTGAGCCCTCCAAACTCTTCCAACCTCTGCATATTACCCAGTTCGAAAACTGCTTCCACATCTTTGGTATCTTTATAGCAATGGCCCATTCCTTGGTACAAGTTTTCATTGTTAGTCTGTTAGCATTGCTATAAAGGAATACCTGAGGCTGGGTAACTTATAAAGAAAAAAGCTTTAGTTGGCTCATGGTTCTGCAGACTATACAAGAAATTTGGTGCCAGCATCCACTTTTGGTGATGGCATTAGGAAGCTTACTCTTGTGGCAGAAGGCAAAGGGGGTACAGGCATATCACATGGCAAGAGAGGGAGGAAGAGGATGAAATGCATTTCTTAAAGAGTAAGACTTCAAAGTCAAAATTACTCCTTGATTCAATAGGCTGCAGGCATGAAAATGACATTCTTTTTCTTGTACATCTCCATCAGAGCTCTTCGTTGACTAGGTGCATTGTCAATGTGCAGTAATGTTTTGGAAGGAATCTTTTTTTCTGAGCAGTAAGCCTCAACAATGGGCTTAAAATATTTAGTAAGCCAGGCTGTAAACAAATGTGCTATCACCCAGGCTTTATCTTTCCATATATAGAACACAGGCAGAGTAGAATTAGCATAATTCTTAAGGGCTCTAGTTTTTTGAAATAGTAAATGATAATTGGCTTTAACTCAAAGTCACCTAATATCAGCCCCTAAAAAGAGAGTCAGCTTATCCTTTTATGCTTTGAAGCCAAGCATTGACTTCTCTTTAGCTATGAAAGTCCTGGACGGTGTCTTCTTCCATTATAAAGCTGTTCTGTCTACATTGAAAATCTGTTTAGTGTAGCCACCTTTATTAATTACCTTAGCCATACCTTCCAGTTCACTTGCTGTAGCTTCTACATCAGCACTTGGTGCTTCACCATGCACTTTTATATTATGGAGACAGCTTGTTTACTTGAACCTCAATTAATGAACTTTTGCTAGCTTCAGATTTTTCTTCTGTAGCTTTTCATCTCTCTCAGCCTTCATAAAATCGAAGAGAATTAGGGCCTTGCTCTGGATTAGGATTTGGCTTAAGGGAATGTTGTGGCTGATTTGATCATCTATCCAAATCACAAACTTTCCCCATATCAGCAATAAAGTTATTATTTTAATTTCTTATCATTTGTGTGTTTATTAGATTAACATTTTTAATTTCGTTATAGAAATTTTCCTTTGCATTCACAACTTGGCTGCTTAGTACAAAAGGCCTAGCTTTTGGCCTATCTCTGCTGTCAGCATGTCTTCCTCACTAAGCTTAATAGTCTGTAGCTTTTGATTTAAAGTGACAGACATAGGACTCTTCCTTTCAGTTGAATACTTAGAGAATTATTAATTGGCCTAATTTCAGCATTTTTGTATCTCAGGGAATAGAAAGGCCCAAAGAGAGGAAGAGAGGTAGGGGAACGGCCAGTTTGTGGAGCAGTCAGAACACACAACATTTATCCATTAAATTTGTTGTCTTTTATGGGTGCAGTTTGTGGCACCCCAGAACGACTACAATAGTAACATCAAAGATCACAGATCACCATAATAAATATAATAATAATGAAAATGTTTGATATAACATGAGAATTACCAAAATGTGACAGAGACGTGAAGTAGGCACATGCTGTTGGAGAAATGTATAAACTTGCTTGATGCAGGGTTAACACAAACTTTGAATTTGTAAAAAATGCAAATCTGTGAAGCACAATAAAGCAAAGTGCAATAAAAGGAGGTATTCCTGTATTGTATGTGCCAGGCACTTTACTATGTATTTTATATATTTTGGCTAATTTAATCCTATGACATGTTATTATATTATTCCAATTTTACAGATGAGAAAACAAAGGCACAAGGAGGTTAAGTAACTTGCCCAAGTTCACTTAGCATGTTAGAATCTGGAACTGAGTTGCTTAAGCACTATGCTTTATACAGTTTCCTCCAAGATGAAGCAGATTTTGTTTTTTAATGATCAGGAAAAGATATCACAGCACTGTGTCCAGAAACTAGAAGGGAATTTAGCTCTAGGAGAAGAACACTTAAAAAAAAAGGACTAAAAGCAAATAAATTCTAACTACGGAGTTCCATGCAATCATTCCGAGGAAGAAGAAAGTCAACTAAATAAGCCAGGGTGCCTGAGTAAAGTATATTCTGCTCAGCCCACTGTAAATAGTTCAAAAGATAAGAAGAGAGATGTATAACCAGAATCTCATACAAAAAAGTAGCAACGACCTTCCAGGAGGATAACGTGTAGTATGACCTGCAATATAGGGTGGCTTAGGACAACTCTAAGGATTTTTACATATGTGTTCTAAGAAGGAAAAAGGATGAAAATACGTTACTGCTTGAAGCACACAGAATAATATTAATTAGGTTTAAAGAGAAAAAAACGAATGTTATTTACAATTAGAAAGAAAAGAACAAATGCAGTTAAAATAAATGAGAGTCAGATATCAATGATACCTCACTGGGTAAAGAAACAACTAGAAATTTTACATGAATTCAAGCCTTTTTTGTGGTTATAAAGGAACTAGAAGTGAGAACTAGCAAAAATTTCTGCACAGTTATATGAATGGAGAAGTGTCTGAAGTTTGGAATTAGGTGAATAACAATCTAATTGAGAGAAATTAGCTCTCACAACTATCTGGTGTGCTTATCATGGAATACTTGGCAGACTTCAAAAATGGAATATTAAAAAATAGTTTATAAGTACTTAAAAAATCAGCACTAAAAGCCATTATGGTTTCAAGTGAGGACAAGAATATCAAAATATTTCCACTTTTCATTTTGAGGGTGTTGTTAGTATTTTGTTTTCGGCAAAGAATTTCACAAAATTTCATATTACCTTTCTGGTCAAACTGGAAAAGCATGGGGAAAATGATAAAAGCTGTATTACTCAAGGCATCGTGGTTTGAATACATCTGTTCAAAGAGGTCTGATCACTGGAGTTACCTTTTGCTGGGCCCAAGAGCTCTGCTGTTGGTTCTATCCCACTCACAAATGTATCCACTTGGATCATGACCTGTAAGAAATACTTTATTACTTGAGCAGCAAAATGGGACATGCTGCAGATTCTGACAACAGAATATAGAACCAAAACATTCCAGACAGGCCACAACAAAGCCAAAAATAATAAAATAGTATTTAGAAGAACATTTATTAAAATCTTGAGTTTACATTTAAAACAACCCATCATATACATGTTGATGGGGAAAGATTTTAATAGCACTGAATGAACAAGAGTTTTAGTTGACTACATGCCCAAAATGAATTAACATTCTGTATATGATTTGGCTGTTGTCAGTAAATGCAGCTGCAGGCAGCATTAATGGAAGGGAGACAGACAGGTTTCTGTATTCTCCCTGGTTAGAGCGCAGAACCTGAGACAATGACTGTAGGCTCTATGAAGTGCAATTTCAGATCTAGGAAGATCTCTGATTATCAAAGCTATCTTCATAAGGAAACAAATTTCCTATCACTGGAAATTCTTAGGAAGTAGCTAAGAATGCTGTAGGTATCCTACCCTCTGGATATACAGACCTGTGGATAATGGCTATCCATAACCTTCTTAGTGGAAGCTGGTACTAGGTGATCTCTGAGCTTCCTACTAGCTTCAAAACTATTATATTTTACTCTAGAAGCTTCTCAGTCATGTTATACCCTGCAGCTACATATTCTGAGACCCCTGCTGACAGGCCCTTGTGCTACCTCCCACACAGATTCTCTGGATCCTGGGTGAGCATTATGTTCCTAGACTTCAGGTTCACAAAAGACTGCTGACACCACCTGCCTATTCACCACTCCCCACCTCCCTGCTGCTCCACTATGGACCTCCTAAATCATGGCAGACATAATTTCTTGTCTTTCTTCTGCATGATCAGTGTATCCGTTTTTACTAAAATTATTTTTTTTGCCTTCCTACACTATCTTGCCAGGTGGACAGTTCTAGTGTGATACTGTCATTGCTAAATCTTCCTGTTTCAAATGCCACAATTACATCATTTATACATTGTTCCTGAAGTTCAAAGAATAATAGCTCATAGCACCACCTGGTCAATCCCTGCCCACCCCATTCTTGCACTAATCTTCTATGCCATGATTAGTTTAATCAAATCATAATCTCTTCCCAAAGTTTCTCTTCATATTCTCCTAAAGATGAAATCTGAGAGCTGAAAGAGGAAAAAAATAGCAAAATGAAAAAAAGATATTTGACCTTTTACAAGAAAAGACAAAGTTGATTTTAGCTAAAAACAAAGAAACCATCAGAATAGTTTAATTATCTTCACAAAAGCCAAGTTCCTATCATCATGGTTAAATTCCAGCCAAACAAGATTTCAAATTGCCAATATATTGAACACTACTCTAATATGCTGAAAGTGATCAAGTGGCTCATCTCTCCAAGATGGCTTAAAAAGTATTTAAACCAGCTTCCAACAGTGAGCTTTAAAAGCTAAAGACTTACCAAGTATATCAAACACTGCTAAATCTCAGTCCCTGGATGTGTATTAATTATAATTTCACTTAGAATTTTATTATTGACACACACTTAACTCTCAGGGACAAAACTGCAGTTAGTTTGCTTGCAAGCCTTGTCTCAGAGATTAATGACTCAGAAGAGGTAACTGATGGACCTCAGCTCAAATAGATTTTAAAATAACCATCCCATTATCTAAAGAAACAGATACCAGGTAGTATATTTGTTTAGTCAGTGATGATTGAGCAGGAGAAAATGTGTGTGTGTGTGTGTGTGTGTGTGTGTGTGTACATATGAGCTTGGAGAGGAAAATATTAGGGTTTTGAATTCATAAATTACAAACTACAAATAATTCTTCTAAAAGAAATGAGAGTACTCTCCCAACAATCTTATTAATAAGATACTTATCAAGGCAGGGTTATTTCCCTATTAATGCCTCTGTTGGTTTTCTGTGTATTTCTGTTTTCTTTGCATCTCACTAGCATCCAAGTGTCATTTTTGCTCCTTCAACCCTCAAACAAGCTGAAAAGGAGTCTAAGAAACTGCTAAGTGTGAACTAAAACATGCTCACTTGCAGATCACTTCTTCTGTTACCCAAAATATAAGGTTGGGGCTCAAGAAAGGGGCTGCAGTGAGGGTGACCACAATAAGAGAAAAAGGAATTGAGGGTGCAAAGCAGAAAAGGAGATCCCATTGTATGGGTAAAGGAGTGGAGTAGAAGGAACTCAGTGCTGAGCTGCCCTATGTGTGGATATTTCCAATGCCTGTGGGCTCCCTACCTTTCAGCAACACCAAACTTAAGCCCCATGAACACTGGATGGGAGATCTTCATACCTTGCATGGGGAGAAGGATAAAGGGAAAACTTTCCCCGCAACTGAAGTAGAAGTGAACATAGAATTTCCTTAGGAGCTTATGTCGCAGCACAAACAGTATCATTACCACACAAAATTCTTAGCAGAAGAGGGTGGCTTATGTGGTTTACCAAAAGAATGCATGAAGGAAGAGGCTTTTAAGCATTCACCTGTACATGGAGTAACCATTGATTCTTACTTCTCCAAAGCAGATCACATTACTCATTACTAGCAACAGGCTCTGCTGTGAAATCTGTAGCACTAAAAGTTGAAGGAGTCCCACTTAGGACCAGCATACATTCTGCAGTATGCTAACTAACCCTTTGGGAAGGAGTGAAATACACAGCCACGGAATTGATACTGGGATGTAATTCTGGAAGACTAGTAACCTGAAGAAATGTGATCAAGTCCATCAGTAGCCATACCTGCATCACATGGCTGCTGGAAGCAGTGATGGGAAGAGCCCTGGACTCAAGATCTGGTTCTACCCCTTGCACTGTGGTTTTGAGAAAATTGCCTAATGCTCTTGAGACCCAGTCACCTCCTCCACAAAACAAGGTTAATAATAATGACTACCATTTACTGAACTATATACAAAACACTGTTGTGAGAGTGTTTTCATTCTTCTATTCTTACAGTATCCCTAGAAAGTAGATACTATGATTATTCCCATCTTGGAGAAAGGAACTGCTCTTTAAGATGATGGCACAGAAGGGTAACTGGAGACTAGGCAAGGAAACGAACTCAATAGAGCCCCAGCCATCAACTCATGTCAGGCTGACGTGAAACAAACAGGAGAGGAACGCTACATTAACTCTGTCTAGAAAAAGTCATATTTTCCTAAATTAATCAGACAAAAATGTTTGCTTCGGTGACTTCTAGGGTAATAGATAAATGCACAGGCTATGGACTCATGGTTGATTGCTGGATGCGTCCAATCTACTTCCTGCACTTACTAACACTGACTTACACAGAAATTAAATGGATTCTATAATTTTCTTATTTGTACGTAGTAGGGATAATAATGCTAGCTACCATACAGATTTGTTAGAATTAATTGTATAGAAGTAAATCATTTAAGGCATACTTGGTGAATGTTACACACTAAGTTTATTGTGACTAATTGTTCAGTGCTGGCTTGAGTGTTGCTGGAGACACACAAATGCAATGGATAGCCCCTTGCTCAGGAGACAAGCCAATGTAGTATATCCAAGATAACATAGCATGAAGAGCTTGGAATGTGGTGTAAGTGGTAGACTGGGGAACTGATGCCGCTGGCAGGAAGCCATGACTGAGAAGATTCCTGGGTAAATGTGGATAGGGAAACGGGAGGCCATTAAAGAGGTGGTGACAACAAAGGGCGGCTGAGAGGAGCCAGCAGACAGTGACCATACAGAGGGGACAGGTCAGGGGAGCAGGCTTGCTTTGTAGGTTGTCTGCAAAACAAAAGTAAGTTGCACACATATTCTTCTGAGAAAGGATAGATCTTTGAAAGTTCTCAGAAAGTGTAGTTCTTAAAATTTGCTTTATAAGAAACATACAAAAACAAAAAAAGCTGTGACTTGTGCCTGTTTCAAAGTCACTTTTCCAACTGTCCCCTCCCCCAGTAATTCTGACTGATGCTGATGAATTCTGTCATCCTGATGTATTCTATTAGGAAAATAATTATAATAGCCTTTTTAGTGTGTGTTGAGCTTTGTGGAAATCCCAGAATAACTTCAGCTTAATAACTCAATTTTTTCATTTTAAAAGCTAAACGAGATGTTCCTGAACACCACCTGTACACAGCTCAGCTGTGGCTTCGTAATAGAAACAGGTGTCTCTACAAATGCTTCTGTATTTGCAAAGGCAAAGTTGCACATTAACCAATTCTGTCAGATGTTTTAGCACTTCCTAGATTTGGGGGACTCTCAGTAAAGTAAAATTTTACAAGCTGATTTACATACACTAACCATCTGGATGGCTAGCTTGCCTTACCAATCGTGAACTGGCTTCTCTCTCCACCTGATTCAGTTAACTGCTGAGAAAATCAAAGACCAAATCACCGTAAGATACAATACATTACATTATTCTTGCAGTTCCACTTGTCTCACTGCTCATAACTCATGCATCAATTAAAAATCTCCTGGGAGAATCTTTGTTAATCAACTCAAGTCAGTGTGAAGGAGATGCAACATGCTTGCTGGCCTGTTCAAACACCAGTCACTCAGAGGCTCGTACAGGAAAGGTAATATTGCTCTAAGGTTTATCTTGAAGAATAGTAACAATTATTGAAGTGGACAAAAGATACATAAATTTCTAAAAACTGAAACAAGGCCTTCTCATCAGTCTACTGTAGTTTTTTTTTAATTAGGGGAAAGTTACTGGTGAACTTCTCTGGATCACTTTCATTCTGTGTAGATGTGAACAAGTAAGTGCAAGGCAATGGTTCCCAATCTTTAGTGCACATCAGCACTTGTTGAAATCCCCATCACTGAGCTCCATCCCAAGTTTCTGATTCTGCGTGTCTGGGGGCAGGGTGGGGGAACCCAAGAGTCTGCCTGACAAGTTCCCAGGTAATGAATGCTGAGGCTACTGGGAGCCACATTTTGAGAACCAGGGGTCTAGGGCAGTCTAATACAAGGCAAGTTTCAACTTACTTACTTATGCAGCTTGCAAATGTTAAAAAATTAAATTAAAAAATAAAACACTTAAGTAATTGAGGTAAGTTGTGCTCCTTTTTAAACGAATATTTTAGCTTCAGATACCAATGTGCATTTACAAAGATTACACAAGAGTATTAATAATTCTCTTGTCATTAATCATTGTCAGAAGCTAAATATCATTTTGTTTGTTAATCACAAACCTGAATAAAAATTACTCCAAAGAGAATATATATATATATATACTTAAATCCCCTCATCCCCTCACCCTGTACTTCTATGTGCTTTGAGCACAACTTGTATTCATCAATTCATCTTCAGATCTAATTATTTTTTATTACAAAATATAACTATGCTTACAAAGCAAATTGAATTACAAGCCTTTTACTACTTCTCAGTGAGTAAAGAAAAAGCTATTTAATCTAACAAAGTTTCACTTTAGCACTCAACTAAATAGAAATTTCCAAAAGAAATTCTATTTAAGGATATGATAAAATACCATATGGCCCTGGTTTCAAGAGAAATTCATAAGTTGTGTAAATGAGTTTATTAGTTAAAGTAAACTTCTTACAAGATCTCTGGTTGGTTTTATAAACCAAAGCAAACTAGCTCATTTGAATTGCTATGTATCTCCCTAGCATTTTTAAATGCAAGATAATGTATTTGTAGAAAGAATCATTCTTTCTCAGGAAATTCTAATTTACCATGCTCTCATATCAATTTAAAATCTTGAATTCTAAAGGCCTCTTTCCTATAAAATGTTAAGGTTAAGGAAAGTTTAGGCTCAAAAAGAAGAAATTTTTGATAATATAGTTTTTGGAACATGTATAATTCCATTTACATTCTCAGCTTTTCAATTCTATTTATCTTAAAATTAGTTTCACAAAATGTTATATGGTCTTAATTCAATATTGCTATATAATATATTTGAGAAATGTCTGGTAACTCTTGTTTTTAGGTAATTTCATGACTCAAATCTGTTACTGTTTTGATGCTAGCTAGCACTTATTAAACTACTTTTTAATGCAAAAAAAAAAGCCTTTTTTCAAAAAGCATTAAAAAGATTTACCATTTTATTTTGAATATGGAGAAAGCAAAGTAAGGGTAGGTTAAAAGGTCTGTCAAATTGCATGGTCCAGTCTCTAACAAAATAAGTAATTAATTCTTTTGTATCAGTTCCTATTACCTTGGAAAACACTGGGCTCTACCAGGCAGGTAATTGCTGTTCATATTATCTAGGGCCAACTAAAGTAGAAAATAAAGGAAACCAACTATAAAATCCATGTAGAAAAGAAAAATAAGCAGCTCCTCATCAATTGAAAAATAAAGAAAAAGACTGATAAGCTCTTTATGTGCCCAGCTAAATATGTCATTTAAACTCAAGGACCAAGCTTATCTCATGTTTTCTTTTTCAAGTGGCTGCATATAGATAACGGCTACAGGCAGAATCTACTTCACAAGTGCATAATCTAGTGCCACAAGTAGATCATAATGGCACCAAACTCATACCTTTTTACAAGAGGAAAGTTTTAAATTGACAGTAAATGAACTGTGAAGTGAGAGAATGAAAAGAACACACTCAGCATACAGACACACACAGACATATTCTGAAAGTGCTTCACATCATTACACTGTGCCGTTACAGACATCCATAGGGAATGATGGGCATAGAGTAGCAATTGTTTCCTTATCACCTCCATGCTTGATCACATGCCATCCTGTGCCATCTATTTTACCACCTTAGGTCTCAGAAGACTCACAAGACACAAGGCCTGTTTCTCATGTGATTATTCTTCTTTAGGATTCTGTGAGCTGTTACTCTTACAGATCCTGCATGGCAATTATTGGACCAACACCACACAAGCTTAGATGTCTTCCACTCCCCAGTCAGAAAGAATACATACAAAATTCCTTATCATCAATCAGATAGATAGTAAGAGTACATGGAACATGGATTTTCACGTCACATATATTAGGAGCAGATCCCTGGCTTCAGGGCAAAGTTTAGAGGAACAGCACATACTCACTGAAGACTAAGTGGATTCTAGAGTTCATCATTGGCTAGACTGAAATTATTTTACATTTCTGTTACAAAAGCAGATATTTAAGAAGAGTGAACATATGACCATACATTTATGCTTGACTAGCAGACAACTGTTTCCTGAGTCAGTCAACCTAGGTTTTGCTGTTCTAAGACAAAATCTGAATTTCAAGACAGCAAAACTTTCAACCAAAAAAATCCCGTATTTTTATAAAGATAAAAGAAAATCTCATAATTATGACTCTTTATGCTACTCAGGCATTGAAAAGATACACTCAGTGAAATTACTTTTCACCACTGGTTTCAGAATACAATTAAAATTAAAACACGCTAAAAACGGCACTATAGTTTTATGACATCTGCATGCCACACAAAAAATCAAAATGTAGTCTCACATAGGCTGATCATACTAGAGTATTATTTATTAAATTTCATCATTTATGACCACTTTGTTATAACTAAATTAACCCTGACATAAACTTTGACATTTTAAAAACAGAGAACATACTGATTTTTCAACTATTTTACTTACATGTACTTTTAAATTCTCATGCAGTGCTCATAATTAGGAGATACTATACATTCACCCTCATATTATGCTTATTAAGAACCAAGCTCAGAGGGTAGAAAAATGCCAACTTCATTCTGCATAAACTTCCCATAGATATATTAAGCCACTGTTCTTCTATTATATACTTATGGTACATTCTTCTGTAAAATGTCTATCTGTAGTCACATAACCATTGTTATGACAAGGCAACAGTATCATTTCAGATTACAAAAAATGAGACCAAAAGTTGAAGAGACCACAGCATATAAAAGTCAAGAGAACGTCACGCACATTTCAATGTTTTCCACTTTCCAGTCGAATAAACCATGCACAAAGTCTTCTTAGCAGATAGTTATCAGAAGTGCATAAAAAACTGGCTTTCAGGTCATATATTTTGAGAGAGGATCAATGCCATTGAGGAAAAAGAGCTGTGTTCATTATCTTTTAGGTCTGTCTATATCATCTATAGCTGCTAGAAGTTTTTGTCTTGCTTTCTTATTGATATGGGATCCCAGGCAAACATTCACCAGATTGGTCAGCTGCTTCGTTGAATATTCCTGCTCAAAGAAGAAAGATCCAAATTTAGTAGCCTAAAAAGAATGTATTTGATCAGTGCAACAAAAGAACAGGTGGATATTCAGGTGCAGTGGATAGTTATTGAGCATTATAAATCAGTAAAAGCAGTGGAAATTACAGTTGGGTCATGGAAAACAAATTGCTTATTGAGCTGTAATAGGAGAGAATAAGGATACTATAGTACACATTTGAAACAAACACTAGAATCTGTTTTAATACAGCAAAGTAATCTGACACGCATATGCTTCTTATTTTGACGATCACACACTTTACACTTGTTTCTGTGATAGTCTTCATTATTGTGTTATCAAAATACACTGACATTTCAAATTTTTTAAATGCTACTGATGGAAGTATTTTTCTGGCACTCTACGTTTTACCAACACTTTAGTTAAAAAAAAATCTTCAACAACAGAACAACAACTCTTCTAAGATACAACAAATGAATAAGGTAACAAGGATCAGAAAGTCAGTGTTTTTTATTGTAATTGGGATCTGCAAATAAAATTAAGAGTACAAGTATCTTTTGCTATTCAAATCTATCTGGTTCCTGAATTTCAGATACTGAATTTCTAGGATGAGAATAAACGGGGATTCATCATAAATTTCTGCACACTGATTTGGTACTGGAGGTTGAACAGCAAGAGTTCAGATAGGGAAAGTCAGCTGTGTAGTATTTTTTATCAAATAAGAAAGGAAAACCTGTCTTCATTGAAGGTAACCACTAAATAAAGATAGTACAATTTCAAAAAAGGAGAAAGAATTGATTTTAAAAACCTAGCAAACTGCTCAGTTTGTGTATCTGATCTCTGAGAGCACCTGTCCCCACTTGGTAAGTAATCTCATTTAACCATTCAGCACTCAGTAAGGATCCATCGTCAGTGATCACTAGACTCATCATTGTGAGGAGTTTCCTTCAAAGACAGGAAAGAATCCCTGCTGCTGCTGGGAAAATGTCACTGAATTACAAATATCAATCAGTTAAAGCTCTTTCAAAGTATTAAGCTAAAAAAAAAATCATTCCACTATATTAGAGGAAATCCAAAAATGGGCATCATTTTTGCATCAAATAATGTGTATTTAGAACTGTGCCTTTTCTCCTCAGCTACTTTGTACTCTTTTTCCCAAATCCTTTCCTCAGTACCAATCCAGAAGTGTTGACAGCTTACTTTACTAAATGGATTCTAGCAGCATTCAGCAGTCCATCTGCACCTAGGTTTAACATTTCAGTTCTCAAATGTCAGTGGGGCTAAACATGGTGAAGGTTTTCTCAATCTGGTTTACTGGCCAAACTCATTTAAAATAACATGCACATTCCTGCTATGCTTCTAAAGATCCAAAACTGACTAAGAGTGGGGACATTCACACAAAATTCAGGCCAACGTGAATGCTCTAGGCTAATGTTCACTTTATCTCTTTACAGTGTTGATACCAGAAAGGATGAGCCTGAGCAGGTTTATACAAATACAAATAATTCTTAATTTTTCTTAGCCAAATGAAATAAAACTTGACTTGGCTTTTACTCATGATGTTCATAGGTTAAGTAAATGTGAACCCTAGGTTATTAAAGCAATGAGGATTTGGCGATGATTTTAACACGTGCCATAAACAGAAAAATTTCACATACCAAGCACACTGAGTTGAACTGTGTCAAAAATTTGGCATCCTACAAAGCAATAGTATTTTTCTTTACCTATACAGTCATATAAAAGAAAAATAATCAAATCTATATTAAAGGTAAAATGTAATGTAAGATGCAAGTTAAATTTAGCCATTTAAATATTAATGTCTCCAATCATCACTAAAATATGTCAGTGTGTAGGATGTTACCACTTCACTGTTGAGAAGTACCAGAAGGTTTGTATGAGAAGGTTTAAGTTACATAATAGATTATGGCTTATGAATCATTTCATGGTTTCTGCATTCAATCTGTCTTAGTATTTATCAGCTTCAGCCTTTTCCTATAATACAGTTGCAGGAAAAATACAGGTAATATTCTGACTTTGGCTGTATTTCTAGATAATTACAGTAACAGTTCACAAAGGGCTGAAAAAGGTTTGATAAGTCAAAGGGCACTGCTTAGATACAGTATCCTTAATCTGAATATGGTAAAGAATGACCTAAATACTTTGCATTTAAAAAGCAAATCTTTCTTTCTATTTTACTCTCATGATTTTGAATTAAATAACATACCTGACAAGAACAGCACAAAGAAAAAGGAATAAAAACTTAATTAACTGTTTTCCAGCTCTCACCCTGTGCTCTTTGATCCAGCGTTCCATGTCATTCTCAGTTAGGTAGTAGGCTTTAATATAAGTTTCCACAAATTCTTTATCAGGAATGGGTCTAATATCTGTTAGTTTTTCAAGTTTCATTAAAAACTGTTGAAAATCCAATTGCATCAAGGCACGACCCTCATTACTGCACTTCTTGACATTGGCATATCTAAGATGCAAAACAGTAAAAAAATACATTATAGGATAATTAGAAACAAAAAACTGTCAGGTATTTGAAGTTTTCTCTAACCTATAGTTGTACAGATTCCCCAGAAATAAGAGGATTACAGGAAATGGAGAAGATAAGCCTTGAGTCAGAAAGACCGGGTTGTGTTTGTGTCCTGTCATTTTACCCATGTGGGCCTCAATTTTCTCATTTGCAAAGAGATCGAATGAGTTCAAGGCTCTTTGTTGTTCTACAGACGGCAGGTTTCTATATTCAATTAACATAATTGTCTGTAAGAAAGTTAAGCTGGTATTCCAGTTGATCTGGCTGCCAAGAGTTATTTTATAAAACTAAGCTTTGAATATTCCAAAGTAATCTTAGTTTTATAAAACTGTTCAATATTGTAAGTATTCAATGCAAAAGAAACACACAATTCTCCCATGAACACTTTGAAAATGTAAAGAAATGTGTTAAGAATCAAGCATAGAAAGTATATACATATTTCACATGACAAAAAGTTTATAGACTTATTCTAACATTCTACACTACTGAAACACAGTGTGTTTCAAGGTAAAGTAGTAATAAAAACAAATATACTAACCTGAACAGTATATCACTTTATTATTCACTAAGTCAGTGTTTCATTCCTTTAATCAATCATACAGAACATAGAAAATTTAACCGTAGGGAATGAGATACTTACCCTAAGGAAAGTTGCAAGAAAATAAAAGCTTATTTTATTTAAAGTGACCAAGCTTTTTTAAAAACAAAGAGTATTTTATACAGAAATATTACATATATTATTCACATTTCTACTTTATTAAACAAATTTATTTAAAATACTCTTCATTCGTGATTGTTGACACAGAGCCATTTTATAATTCATAGCACTGTTGGTTTCAATACAGAATGCCACAACTGCTGTCAACTTGTCAGCAGCTCAGGATTGCAGCTCCCAGCGAAAGCACGGAGGGTGAGTGGACGCCACATTTCCAGGCAGATTTTTATTGCCCACAGACCAGGAGATTCCCAGGTGGAGAAGCCCCATGGGTTGCCAGCACAGCTGTTTTGGCCAGCAAGGCTGTTTCAGCTGGCGCCCCAGCGCGGTGGTTCTCCACACAAAATAAACAGGTTCGGGTGCCGTTTTAGCTGGCAACTGGAGCTCCTGGGATAGAGGGTCACCCATTCAACTGATAAAAAAAAGGGGACTGAAACAGGGAGCCAGGCCAGGAGATTCCCAGGCAAAAAAGCACCACAAATCTCAGCGCGGCTGTTTCAGCCGGCGCAGTGGGTCGCTGCACGGGAAATCACACAGATCCTGGCGCCTTTTCAACAGATGACTGGAGCACCTGGAAGACAGAGTCACCCGTTCAACTGAAAAAAAAGGGCTCTGAGGCAGGGAGCCAGGTGATCAGGCTCGGCTCGTCCCACCCCCACAAAAAAACAGCAATCTGAAATGCTCTGGACTGAGAGTTTCACAGCAAGCACAGCTGAACCGAGGACAGTCCAGCTCTGTGGGGGAGGGGCGTCCGCCATTATTGAGGCAGTCCACCAGTACAGAGGTAGTCCACCACTGCTGAGGCAGCCCGCCATTGCCAAGGCAGCCTGCCATTACAGAGAGAGTCTGCCATTATAGAGGTGGACCACCAGTGCTGAGGCAGTTCTAACTATACCTGTATAAACAGGACTGCAGGGAAGTTCACATGGCAGCTGGGCAGAGCCCACAACTGCTCAGCAAAGCTTCTGCAGGCGGCCAGTGACTAGGCTGCCTCCTGGCTGGGCAGGGCAGCCCTGAAAAAAGGCAGCCGCACAACAGAAACTCATAAATAAAGCCCTAAATCCCCGGGACAAAGCACCTAGGAAAAAAAAGGGGGGGGGGCGTTATGAGTTCTGCTGCAGCAGACTTAAACGTACCTGCCCAGCAGCTCTGAATAAACGAAGCTTACAGCTCAGCACGTGAGCTCCTATAAAGAAGAGACTGTCTCCTCGAGCAGCTCCTGACCCCCGTATATCCAAAGAATCACCTCGTAAAGCAGAGTTCAGACTGACATCTGGTGGGTATCCTTCTGGGACAAAGATAGCAGAAGAAGAAACTGGCAGCAACCCTTACTGTTCTGCAGCTGCTGCAGGTGATCCCCAGGCAAGCAGTGCCTGGAGTGGACCTCAGCAGTCCTACAGCAGAGGGGCCTGAATGTTAGAAGGAAAACTAAGAAACAGAAAGAAATAACTTCATCATCAACAAACTGGATGTCTACTCAGAGACCCAATCTGAAAGTCAACAACTACAAAGATGACAGGTGGATAAATCCACAAAGGTGGGAAGAAACCGGTGGAAAAAGGATGAAAACACCTGAAACCAGAACGCCTCTCTTCCTACAAGGGATCACAACTCCTCACCAGCAAGGGAACAAGTCTGGATGGAGAATGAGTGTGATGAATTGACAGAATCAGGCTTCAGAAGATGGATAATAAGAAACTTCTCTGAGCTAAAAGAACATGTTCTAACCCAATGCAAAGAAACTAAGAACCTTGAAAAAAGATTTGACGAAATGCTAATGAGAATAAACAACTTAGAGAGGAATATAAGTCAATTGATGGAGCTGAAAAACACAACATGAGAACTTCGTGAAGCATGCACAAGTTTCAACAGCCAAATTGACCAAACAGAAGAAAGGATATCAGAGGTCGAAGATCCACTCAATGAAATAAAACGAGAAGGCAAGATTAGAGAAAAAAGGGTAACAAGGAATGAACAAAGTCTTCAAGAAATATGGGACTATGTGAAAAGACCTAAGTCTTCAAGAAATATGGGACTATGTGAAAAGACCTAATCTACATTTGATAGGTGTATCTGAATGTGACAGAGATAGTGAATCCAAGCTGGAAAATACTCTTCAGGATATTATCCAGGATAACTTCCCCAACCTAGCAAGGCAGGCCAATATTCAAATTCAAGATACAGAGAACACCACAAAGATATTCCTCAAGAAGAGCAACCCCAAGGCACATAATCGTCAGATTCACCAGGGTTGAAATCAAGGAGAAAATACTAAAGGCAGCCAGAGAGAAGGGTTGGGTTACCCACAAAGGGAAGCCCATCATACTCACAGCAGATCTCTCAGCAGAAACCC
>CAUYLG010036092.1:0-35882 GCA_963573385.1 Cacajao melanocephalus
TTTTGTGAACTGCTTAAGTAACAATCAGAATCTCAAAAGTCCCCTGGTCCTCGGAATGTCCGGAGCCCCTCACCCTCATCTCCGCCCAGGAGGTGATTTACAGAATCTACCAGCCCTCGGAATGTCTGAAGCCCCTCACCCTCACTACTGAGGTGGTTGTACGGGTATAAAAGGTCTTGACACCCTCTTTTCGGGGCCACGGGTTAGAGAGACTCAAGTCCTCCGTGGCTGCTGGCAATAAAGACCCTGCAATTTGACATACTTTAGTCTTGGTGTTGACTTTCTATGCTCCAGTACAACAGATTGACTGAGATTGGGCTATTGTTACACAAGTATGTCTCCATTAGATTTTTCTATTTGCTTATCTATTAAGTTAGGTTGCAATTCCTAAGTAAGAACTCAAGTAGGAAAGTATGGGGACTTTCTCAGGCCAGATTTTGTTTGGTTTAGGAGCCATTTATAAAACGGGGTAGTATTTGCATAAAACCTATGCACATCCTCACATATACTTTAAGTCAGCTCTAGGTTATGTAACTGGGTACCCCGGTTTTTCTCAGAAAAAGAGAATGAGTTACTATTATTTTGTATTATTTTTCTTCTTTTCTCCTCTTTTTTCTCCTGTTCTCCACTTTGTACTAGCCCTTTTGAAATGCAGTTATAACCTTTTACCTCCCCTTCACCAGACACTCCCTACAGAGCAAATTCATCTACATACTTAAAAGTTCCAGAGCAAACGCTCACCCACGAGGAGATTGCCTCGAGAGGAAGCAGTCGATTTACAACCCTGATGAGAAACTCTCTCCCACCGGGAAAGTTTTTGGCCATTTTTATAACTTATAAAAGTTATAAGTATACCTGATGAGAAACTCATCTCAAACTATACCTGATGAGAAACTCTCTCCCACTGGGAAAGTTTTTGGCCATTTTTATAACTTATTTCTGTCCATACAGATGCCAATTTGACTACGTAGTAGATAAGGTGCCAAGCTAGTATGTGGACTTCCCACCTGTTTGCTTTCTCCCCTGTCTTTCAAAAGTACTCACTTTCTGCTCCAAAAGTGAAGCAGTATCTTTGAGGCTGGAAGCCCATACTTCTCCCCCTAAGCTAGCTTTGGAATACAGTCACTTTCTTTATACCGGATTTCGCTCTTGTTAACTGAACTCTGCAAGTGTTGAGTGACTAAACCTGAGTTTCAGTTACAATTACTTATAATACCTAATACAATGTCAATGCTCTGTCAATAGTTGTTATGCTGTATTGTTTAAAATTCATACTACTTTTTATTTTTTTTCCTGAATAGTTTCTATCTGTGGTCAGCTGAATATGTAATTGTGGAAACCACAGATACAGAGGACTATTTGCCCTTTTCATTTTACCCTTATAAAATCTCATCCTTGAGTTCATGTCCTTTGTAGGGACATGGATGAATCTGGAAACCATCATTCTCAGCAAACTGACACAAGAACAGAAAACCAAATACCGCATGTTCTCACTCATAGGTGGGTGTTGAACAATGAGAACACATGGACACAGGGAGGGGAACATTACACACGGAGGTCTGTTGCGGGTGGAGGGGCTAGGGAAGGGGTAGCAGGGATGGGGAGGCTGGGGAGGGATAACATTGGGAGAAACGTCTGATGTAGGTGTCTGTAGGGGAAGGGATGGAGGCAGCAAACCACCATGGCATGTGTGTACCTATGCAACAATCCTCCAAGATCTGCACATGTACTCCAGACTAGCTTCATGCACTAGGCCCTAGCCAAGCAGAGCAGAGCAGACCAGACCAACCCAGAATGGAGTCGTTTGTGCTAAGCACCACATAATCAAACAGAACTTTGAAATAAGCCAGTTTTCCAAAACCAGGAAATTCCCCTAAACCTGAGTCAGTGAAATAAGAAAGTCCCTTCTGCTTTAACCCCAAAAGTAACTTTGAAACAATGGATCCACTTGTTGTTCTGTTTCTGCTTTCTTCAGCCCATTTGCCAATAAAACCAAACCCCGCAGCTCGGCTGATCAGAACATTCATTCTACTTTATAGAATGAGGTGTTTTCTGATTCTGGAATCACAAATGAGTCAATTCAGATCTTTAAACTAATTCATTGTCATGATGTCTTTTGACTGTTGTACTTTATTCAAGCAGTCGTTTATTTAGGAATTTGGGGGTAATTTCCAAAATTTTGCTATTATGAATCATGCTGACTAATCGTGCATGCCCTTTCATACTTTCACCACATACATTTTTGGATGAAAGCATCAACGCATCTATGCAATATTGCTAGATATTAAGCTACTCTTTACACTGTTGCTGTACAGATGGAGGAACAGATGAGACAGCTGCCTAGGGCACTTTAGCAGTTACTGGCATAGCTGGGATTTGAACTTGGATGTAACTATTTTCATACACTCTCTAGATCATTCCAAGGTGGGAGAGGCAAGCAATTTTGTATCTGGACAGCATATTCACTGAAACACATATGCTTATCCTTCCTGCTCCCAGCATACAAATTCTTCCTGAACAAAACCTCCAATCTTCTAATTTAGCATACTTTCGTCTAATCTTGTCACTTTTCCCAGACCCCACAACTAAGCATAGTCCGTGTCCCCACCGGGTCCTAATCTGGGCGGGTAAAGCGGAGGCGGGCGGGGAGGAAACAGGAGGTGGAAAGCTTTGCGCATGCCAGGACACTGCGCTTCTCGCGAGGAATCTGGGCCCCTTGCACAGGCAGGACCAGGATGTGACGTAATAACCGCGCGCTGCCGCCCGCGGTGCCCTCAAGGTCGTTTTGCAGAGCAGGAGGAGCGCGCTTAAGTAAGGAGACCTTAGTTCGAGGGCGCTCTGTGTCCTTTTGCCTTGATACCAGCGGCGACATGTCGGGGTACACTCCGGATGAGAAACTGCGGCAGCAGCAGCTGCGAGCGCTGAGAAGGCAATGGCTAAAGGACCAGGAGCTGAGCCCTCGGGAGCCGGTGCTGCCCCCAGAGGCGAAGTGGCCTATGGACAAATTCTGGGATAAGTTTTTGGCAAATAAGTCCCCTTGGAGGAACATGGTGAGTGGTGAGTGGTGATCCCCCCAACGCATCCCACCGCGGCCGGTAGCCTGGACACGACGTATGCTCCCTGCAGCCACACTGATAACGCTCCGTGCTTGGTGACACTGGCCTGTCCCGAGAGTCCTCCTGGAGTCTCGGGAGGCAGGAATCCAGGAATATGTATGGCTTTGAGAGAATCATGCCTTTTACTGTCAAGTACAGTGAGACGGAGGCGAATCTTAATACTTAGGTTTTCCAGGACGCTGCACGTTTGGTTTTCTTGACTGTAGAAATCTTTTCTCAGAATAATAGTCAAGGACTCGTTGCAATTAAAATTCTGTGATTTTACTATTTGAGGACACTTGTCTAACTTTTAAGTGTGAGGTTCTAGAGACCAGGCAACACAGCATCCAACTACCAGAGGGCACAGCCAACCCCTAGCTGGTAGTACAGCTCCATGGGATCACCTTGAAAGACAGAGTCCTGTTGGTATGCCTAGTGAGTCACATTCAAGAGCTACATTTCTAAACGACCACACTGTACTTTTAACACAGTGTTTCATTAAAAAATGACATTTGGGCTTTGAAGAAAATCACTCATTCAGAAGCTTTATTTTCAAGGCCTCTGGGTATTTTCTTGAGGTCTGTTATGGGTGATAAACACATCTCAGAATTGCTTTCAGTTACCTACAACAGTTACTGATAATAGTAGTAATAATAGTAACACTTGGGTGCTTGCTGTGTGCTTGGCACTCTACTGAGGGTTTTACATGTGTTACTTCATTTCTTTATTCCTGCAAGGTAGAAACTATTCCTAATCCTCACTTTAAATGTGAGGAAATTGAGGCCTACAAAGATCCAGTGATTTGCCGGTGGTCAGGGAGCTAGGAATTGAAGGAGTTCATATTGAAATTAACATGTATATATTTCTTACTGTGCTACAAATTCTAGTGCAACAGAATTGTTGAAAATCTTTCTGAAAAAGTGGTATTGGATACTTATTTACGGTGGTAAAATTCAACTCTTCTCCTACCCTTTGTATCCCAGACATTATCAGGATATTGTCAGTCACTGATTTAAAGCTGATGTCCCATCCATCAGCCAGTGATCTAAGGAAGTAAATAAATAATCATGTGTTGAAATTCACCTTACCTTACTTTGAGTTAATTTATTACTTTGTAATCATATTGGTTATAATTCTTAAACTCGGATTGTCCCTTCCTTGAATGGATAGGTATGTTTTAATCAAATTGGAGGACATGGGAAAGTTCCATTTTTAGTTTTTTTTTAAAAAATAGCGTTGCAGAAGGCATCTTGGAGTGAACTTGGGGCACCCCATCTCAGTATGTAAAATGTCCTTTTTCCAGCATTGATGTCAAGGTTGTCTGCCTTATACCTAAAATAATGCGAGTGGCATTGATAGATAAATAAGGGAGATAACTATACCTGAAATATTCTGTAGGTTTGATTACTCTGGTTAAGTACATTAAAATTATTCTTTCATTATTTTGCTATATTTTATCTTTAACAAACTTATGATAAGGATAGTTTTAGAAGTCTTTAAAAAATATCTATAAATGCCTTGTTATAGTCTTGCAAAATACTACTTAAGCTTTTTGGTTTGGATTTTGTAGGTATCTTCTGGCAAACTCTGCATTTACTAATAATATTTAAGTAGATGAGGTTAGCCACATACTATAAGAAAATAGGTACCATTTAGAGATTTGTAAAATAATAATGACATTGTTACATCATTGATGCTTTTTGTTCTGCCGTAAATATACAATATGGGATATGTTTAGTTTGTGTATGTGTTTTTTTCCCCCAGGTTTATAAGGTATACCGAAAGAGTATGTTTATTTTTACTTGTGTACTTATACCTGCCTGGACTGTTCATTACTATGTGAAATATCATGTGGCTGTAAGTATATCCTTTTCAGAATTTAATTTTAATATTGTCCAAAATTATTTTCTTTGTGGGTATCTTACCCTGCTTAGTGGAAATAATCTGCCATTTATAAACTGATTTTGATCTACTTTGAATTCCCTTAGGGAAAAGATTTAATGAAAGTTAAGTAATTGAGTATAGTTTTTCAAAAATTGTGTCACTATACTAGTTTACAACTTGAAATGGATTTCCTCATGGAAATAGTATTTAAAAGATCAGAATGTAGTGGCCTAATAATAGGGTAAATTCAGGTCATGAATAGGAAGGGAAAAAAGAATTTCTGCTCCTTTATAAAAACCTATATCTGGTATGAGATAAAAATTCAAAATAGACAAAGCTTATCTTTGTCCACCCCATTTCTGTTTCCTTCATTTTATCTGATTCTTCACAACTTTGTTTATTTAGAACTCAGGATGTCCAGATGCCTGAACTTTTTCACTGATAATAGATCTTGTATGGGCTGATTGAACTGAGGTAGTTGTGGTATTTTAAAGGCTCAGTCTGGTGCAGGATGTTGGATGCCACGCAGAATGAGAAGGGCATGCATTTTGGGAAGTGGCATGGCAGAGTGAGCAGTGGTGGCTGTGTAGCATGGAATGTTGGAACACAAAAGAGTGAGGAGGGCATTCATATACCAAGTGAGGGGTGTTAGATCCTGAGTGGGCTGCAGGGGAGGAGGGTGAGCACATCTGTTTGGGGAGCAACAGTGGCAACAGCCTAGTATAGGATATTGGAACCTGAGCAGAGGGAGGAGGACATCTGGAAGAAGGATGGCATGAGGCAGGTGGCAACTCAGAGTAGGATATCAGAACCTGCTGGGCGCAGTGGCTCACGCCTGTAACCCCAGCACTTTGGGAGGCCGAGGTGGGTGGATCACCTAGGGTTGGGAGTTCGAGACCAGGCTGACCAACATGGAGAAACTCCCGTCTAATTTTTGTAAAAATACAAAAATTAGCCAGCTGTTGTGGCGCATGCCTGTAATCCCAGCTATTTGGGAGGCTGAGGCAGGAGAATCGCTTGAACCTGGGAGGCGGAGGTTATGGTGAGCCGACGTCATGCCATTGTACTTCAGCCTCGGCAACAAGAGCAAAACTCTGTCTCAAAAAAAAAAAATGTCAGAACCTGAATGAGGTGAGGCAGGTATTCATGCTGGGGTGTGGTTGTGGTGACAGGAGATTGGTTATATATAGGGAGATTGGTCAAATAAAGGCATACCGCGGACATACTGCAGAATTGGTTTTAGACCACTGCAGTTCCAAAAGTATTCTTTAGTTCTAGACCACCAAAGCAAGTTACACAAATTTTTTGGTTTCCTAGTGCATATAAAAGTTACATATACACTGTGCTGTAGTGTAAGTGTGTAATAGCATATATGTAAAAACAACAATGTATATGCCTTAATTTAAAAATACTTTATTGCTGGGCCAGGTGCAGCGGCTCCCACCTGTAGCCCTAGCACTTTGAGAGGCCAAGGTGAGAAGATTGCTTGAGGCCAGAAGTTCGACCAGCCTGAGCAATGGCAGCTCCCAGTTATAGCTCTAGCACTTTGGGAGGCCAAGGCAGGATGATTGCTTGAGGCCAGAAGTTTGACCAGCCTGAGCAACATAGTGAGACTCCATGTCTACAAAAAAAAAAGAAAAAAAAAAAAAAAAGCTGGATTTAGTGGTACACATCTGTAATCCCAGCTGCTCAAGAGGCTGAGATAGAAAGATTGCTTGAGCCCAGGAGGTCGAGGCTGCAATAAATTGTGATTGAGCCACTGCATTCCAGCCTAGGTGCCGGAGTGATACCCTGTCTTAAAAAGAAAAAAAAACTTCATTGCTAAAAAATTCTAATGATCTTCTGAGCCTTCAGTGACTGTATATAATCTTTTTGCTAGTGGAAGGTATTCCTTCGATGTTGCTAACTGCTGACTGATCAGGGTGATGGTTGTTGTAGGCTGGAGTGGCTATGGCAATTTCTTAATATAAGACAATAGGCTGGGCACAGTAGCTCATGCCTGTAATCCCAGCACTTTGGGAGGCTGAGGCAGGTGGATCACAAGGTTAGGAGTTCAAGATCAGCTTGGCCAAGATGGTGAAACCCCCTGTCTCTACTAAAAATACAAAAATTAGCCAGGCATGGTAGTGGGTGCCTGGAATCCAAGCTACTTGGGAAGCTGAGGCAGGAGAAATGCTTGAACCCAGGAGGCGGAGGTTGTAGTGAGCCAAGAGTACACTAGTACATTCCAGCCTGGGCAACAGAGCAAGACTCTATCTCAAAAAAGAAAGAAAGAAAGAAAGAAAGAAAAAAAATATATATATATATTTGTGTGTGTGTGTGTGTGTGTGTGTGTGTGTGTGTGTGTGTATGTGTATGTGGTTTGCCACACTGAGGTTTGCCACATCAGTTGACTCTTATTTTCATGAAAGATTTCTCTGTAGCATGAGATGCTGTTTGATAGCATTTTACCCACAATAGAACTTTCAAAATTGGAGTCAGTCCTCTCAGCCATGCTGCTGCTTTACAACTAAGTTTATCTAATATTTGAAATCCTTTGTTGCCATTTCAACAATGTTCATAGCATCTTTACCAGGAGCAAATTCCATCTCAAGAAACTACTTTCTTTGCTCATCCAGAAGAAGTGGTTTCTCATCTATCAAGCTTTATCATGAGATTGAGGCACTTCAGTCACATCTTCAGGCTCGACTTCTAATTCTAGTTCTCTTGCTATATCTACCACATTGACAGTTTTTTCCCCCATGGAAGTCTTGAACCCCTCATGAGAGTTGAAATTAACTTCTTTCAGACTCTTGTTCATGTTGATACTTTGACCTCCTCCCATGAATCATAAATCTTAATGGCATATGGGATGGTAAATTCTTTCCCAGAAGATTTTCCATATACTTTGCCTAGATCCATCAGAGGAATTACTTTTTTTTTTTTTCTTTTTGAGACAGGGTCTTGCTGAGTCACCTAGGCTGGAGTGCGGTGGTGCCACCTTGGCTCACTGCAACCTCTGCCACCTAGGTTCGAGCAGTTCTCCTGGCTCAGCCTAGCAAGTAGCTTTTGATATAAAATGAGAAACATGCATCTCTTCCTTTTGCTTGAAGGGTTAGGGGTCATTGTAGTGTTATTAACTGGCCTAATTTCAGTATTGTTGTGTCTCCGGGAATAGGACAGTCCAGTGAGAGGGAGAGAGGTGGGGAATGGCCAGTTGATAGAACAGTCACAACATTTACTGATTAAATTCGCTATCTTATATGAGTGTGATTTGTGTTGCCCCCTAAAATTTGTAGTAGTAACATCAAAAATCACTGAGTGCAGATTACCATAACAAATATTAATATAACAATAATGAAAAGGTTTGAGGCCAGGTGCAGTGGCTCACACCTGTAATCCAAGCCCTTTGGGAGACTGAGGTGGGTAGATCATGAGGTAAGGATTTCGAGACCAGCCTGGCCAATATGGTGAAACCCCATCTCTACTAAAAATATAAAAATTAGCCGGGAGTGGTGGTGCACGCCTGTAGTCCCAGCTACTTGGGAGGCTGAGGCAGGAAAATCACTTGAACCTGGGAGAGGGTGGTTGCAATGAGGGATCACGCCACTGCACTCCAGCCTGGGTGACAGAGTGAGACTCCATCTCCAAAAAAAAAAAAAAATTAAAATATTGGGAGAATTACCAAAATATGACACAGAGTCCTGAAGCAAACACGTTTGAAAAATGACACTGAATTTCTGGGATCCGCGCCTGGCCCATGCCAGCTTTGCAGACCCCATCTGGTGCAGACCGTTGTGGCCGGGGCAAGGAGGGGCCTGAGTAGCCGGCCAGCGGGCGCTGCCGCCTGCGGGTCCCAGATCCCTTGGGGACATCTGCTGTGCTCCCGAAGCCCAAGACTGTGAAGCAGAAGTTTGGCGTGGCAGGCAGTAGCTTCTTGAAGGTGCTGTGCAAGGGCTGCCTCTGGTTCCAGCTCCCTGAGCACGGCTCCCAGCTGTGCCTGCACGAGGATGGCACAGAGCTGACCGAAGTCTACTTTCCCAGCATCCCTGACAATGCCAAGCTGATACTGCTCACTTCGTGCCAGGCCTGGCAGGGCTATGTGAGTGACATCGGGCGCTTCCTCAGTGCATTTCACGAGCCGCATGTGGGGCTCATCCAGGCCTCCAAGCAGCTGCTGTGTGATGAGCAGAGGCAGAGGTTGCTAGCCAACCTCCTGCGCAACATCAGCTAGAAAACATCGCGGCAGAGACCCTGGCTGAGGACCTGCCGCAGTTTGAAGGCTTGAAGTCCCAATTTCGGAATAAGTCTGGCTATCTGAGATACAGTTGTGAGAGCCAGATCCGGAGTTACCTGAGAGAGGTGAGCTCCTACTCCTCCAAGGTGGGTGCAGAGGCTAAGGAGGAATTCTTGTGAATCCTCAGCTCCATGTGCCAGATACTCCAGTCTAAGCAGTACAACGGCAGCTACTTGGACAGCACCGGCACTACCCCGGTGTGCAGAGGCAAGGGCAGCGGCCGTCTCTGCACACTGGAAGGTTGGTTCTCCTGCTGGGGCCCCTTCAGCATAGACGGCTGCTTGTAGAGACACTCACATCAACCCCTACAGTAACAGGGAGAGCAGAATCCTCTTCAGCACCTGGAACCTGGATCACATAATAGAAAAAAGAATGCAGCATCATTCCTACACTGGGGGAAGCAGTTAAGGAACAAGACGGAAGAGAAGTGAACTGGGAATATTTTTATGGCCTGCTTTTTACCTCAGAGAACCTAAAATTAGTGTACATTGTTTGCCATAAGAAAACCACCCACAAGCTCAACTGTGACTGGAACAGAATCTACAAACCCCAGACAAGGTTGAAGAGGAAGCAGCCTGTGCAAAAACGCCAGTGACATATACACACCACATTCTTGTCTTTGTGTGAGGCCTGACAGGCATAATTTAAACAGGTGCCTTTTTATTTTTTTTGGTCACTCCAGTAGCTCCTGGGAAAAACCTTAAAAAATGTTTCCTGTATATCTAATTTCAGTATATTTCTGAATCTTTTGTGTGTGTGTGTGTGTGTGTGTGTGTGTGTGTATTTTTTGTAGGCGGAGTTTCACTTTTGTTGCCCAGGCTGGAGTGTAGTGGCATGATCTTGGCTCACTGCACCCTCTGCCTCCTGGGTTCAAGTTATTCTCCTGCCTCAGCCTCCTGAGTAGCTGGGATTATAGGCATGCACACTATTCCCGGCTAATTTTTGTATTTTTAGTAGAGGTGGGGTTTCACCACGTCAGTCAGGCTAGTCTCAAACTCCTGACCTCAGGTGATCCACCCACCTCGGCTTCCCAAAGTGCTGGGATTACAGGCGTGAGCCACCGCACTAGGCCTGAATCAATTTTTATGCCTTCTGACAGCCCAACTTCCAGAGGACAGCTTTGAGGTACTCACTGGATGTCTGTGAGTTCCTGGTCATACTGGTCATTAGGGATAAGAATTGTCTGTGAGCCGAGGAATTCTTCTGTTTTCTGGTTTTGCCAGTATTTGGTTTGCTCATGTATTGTGGTCACCATACTAAAATGGTGTCATGTGAAGTTGGCCACTCTTGCTTGAGGGACAAGTTGTTTATGCCTCAGGTCTCTGCTGGGTCTTCATTTCCATGGCAAATGGGCAGCTCCATCCTTCTTGACTGTTTTAAATGCCTAAAAGAGAGGTGTCATGCTTTGGGGGTAAGATGTTTGTACTCCATAAAGAACATACAAGGACATTCACTGCTGTTTTTTTTTTTTTTTTTTTTTTTTTTGAGACAGGGTCTTACTCTCGCCCAGGCTGGAGTACAGTGGTACGATCTCGGCTCACTGCAACCTCTGTCTCCTGAGTTCAAGCCATTCTCCTGCCTCACCCTCCCAAGTAGCTGGGATTACAGGCACCCACCACCATGGCTGGCTAATTTTTGTATTTTTTGTAGAGTCTGGGTTTTGCTATGTTGTCCAGGCTGGTCTTGAACTCCTGACCTCAGGTGATCTGCCCGCCTTGGCCTTTCAGAGTGCTGGGATTACAGGCATGATCCACCACACCTGGCGTACTGGACTGTTTATAACGGCAGGAAACCTCCCAATGTCTATGAGTAGGGCCATAGCTATTATGTTGAACCACATGAAACTGCTGTTTTTCTAGGCCCAAAATGGTCAGCTGTCATAATTTCATGATTCAACCTGATACATTTACGTAGTGCAAAACTGTCACAGTTTCAAGCTTTTATGAAGAAAGCGTTTCTCTGTAGAAACTGGAAGCTGTTCAGTGCACTGGCAGCTTAACCCTGCTCTGTTTATCAGAGTTACTATCATCTCAGATAATGTGGAGCTCATGTCAGCAGTGCAGGCAGTGGGTGCGCAGAGACAGTCTAGAAGGAAACACGCCAAAGTGAACAGCAGTAATCCTGTGGGACACAGAGGTGGGGCTGGGTTATAGAGGTCCCATTTTCAAAATCATGTATTTTGTGATACTTGAATTTTTTGAAATGGGCATTTATTTTACAACATGTTAAAATGTACTTAAAAAAAAAGTCATTTTGTAATATTTGAATTTTTACATTTGTTATATAATCAGGAAAAGCAATAAAGATTTTCTAGAAATGAAAAATGGCACTGATAGGCTTGCTTGTCTTGTGGTTATTATAAACCTTATATTTATAAGAAAATGCAATATATGTGAAGTGCAATAAAGCAAAGTGCAATAAGGTGAGGTTTGCCTGCAAGTACATATGTTGATGATGAAAGGACCCAGGATTCTCACTGTCAGAAAAGGGAGTTATGTATGTGAAAAGGAAGAAAAGCTTGTAGTGGTAGAGTGGAATTGGAGGTACTGGTGTGAACTCATGGTTTTTAAAATGTATTGATAGACCTAGAAATAAATATGGATGTAAATGTCGATATGTGTGTCTGTTTGTCTGCGTGTGTACATATTCTCTAGCTCTGTCCACTGAGAGGGCCTAGAAACATTGCTACTCCTTAGCAGTTAGCACACTTAGAAGCCAGGTCTTATTTTCTAAATATAGTTATCCACTGCAAGGACCCAGAACTCAGAGCAATGGCTGATTCCAGGGCAGGAGGAAAGTATAAGATGAGCTTGGAACATATTATTGTGCCAGAAAGTAGAGACGTACTGAAAGAATGAAGGGAAAATATTTCAAAAGGACATAGCTTGCAAGGATTCGTGCCAGGGCAATTTGAGCATCAAAATAAATAACGACAGTAATAGATGAGAGTCAGCTGAATAAAATGAAAATCCGTGAGTGCAAACTGATAGAAATAAGTGAATTAATAAATGGGTAGAAAAGAAAGCTTTTTTATGCAATAATTTACTGAATGATAGAAAAATTACAATTTGAGAATCATAGTAATATTTAATTCAGCTAGGGAACATCAGAGGATCCTAATATTAGGCACAATGGTTCACACCTCTAATCCCTACACTTTGGGAGGCTGAAGTGGGAGGACTGCTTGAGGCCAAGAGTTTGAGATCAACCTGGGCAACATAGTGAGGTGCCGTCCCTACCAAAAAAAATAAAAAGAGCCAAGAGAAGAGTAGTCCCACCCATTCAGGACGCTGAAGCACGAGGATTGCTTGAGTCCAGGATGTGGAGCCTGCAATGAGCTACAATTGTATTGCTCACTATACCCTACCCTGGGTAACAGACTGAGACTCCTGTCTCAATAAAAAAATGAAAAAAAAAAAAAAGGCCGGATGCAGTGGCTTACGTCTGTAATCCCAGCATTTTGGGAGGCCTACTTGGGCAGATCACGAGGTGAAGAGATTGAGACAATCCTGGCCGATATGGTGAAACATTGTTTGTACTACTAATAAAAAAATTACCTGGGCGTGGTGGTGCGTGTCTGTAGTCCCAGCTACTTGGGAGGCTGAGGCAGGAGAATCATTTGAACCCAGGAGGTGGAGGTCGCAGTGAGCCGAGATCGTGCCACTGCACTCCAGCCTTGTGACAGCGAGACTCCATCTCAAAAATACAAAAAAATAATAAAGAGGATGCTAATATTAATTTTAAGATACTTATCCGCAGAATACTTGTTACAAAGGCAGAAGGGGTATCTTTGTAGTAGAGAAATCTGGCAGACACCACCTTAGTCAAGAGATCTAAATTAACATTGATAATGGGACAAACTGAAGTTATGTGTTATACTTGATAGGCTGTAATAAAAAGAACACAGCATTAATTTTGTGATATGCCTGCCAGTGGTGCATAACCTGAATGTAATTTATTGATTAAATTCACATGAGGAAACAGAAGATAAACCCAAACTGAGGGGCTATTCTGCATCATTATTGGTGTTACACCTTCAGAGATGTCAAGATCATGAATGTTAAAGAAGGACTTTGTAAGATTGTTCTAGATTGAGGAAGAATAAAGAGATATGCCAACTAAATGCAATTCTTCATTAATAGGCATAATTGCATAATCTGTGAGAAAATGATGATGTTGGCAGTCAGAATTTTAAAGAGCCTAAACAATCACTGGAGAACTTATCACATAAGGGGATTTTCTGATAAGTTCAAACAATCACTGAGACAATTGGGAAAATTTGAATGGATTTTTTTAGACCAGGTAGAGATAGTAATGTATAAGTGTTAATTTCCTTATCTTGATAGTTGTATTGTAATTATTTTAAGAATGTTGTCTTTGTTTGTAGGACGTACACTATAGTAATAAACTAGTCAGCAATTTACTGTAAAGTGATTCAAGGAAAAAAATTCTTTTTTTTCTTCTTGCAGCCTTATGTAAGTTTAAAGTTATTTCAGAATAAAAATGAGACAGAAGTTAAGGACTGCCTAACAAATTATGGATAATCCAATTGATGTTGGCTTTCTGTTAGCCTAGTGACAGAGAGTGAAACAACCAAAATTTTGGGGGCTTTTCAGAACACCCCACTCCCAACATGACTTGCTCTCTCTGTGTTCTCTATTGATTATGTAGGCTCTTTAAAATTCTGATTGTTAACATCTTTGTTCTGTGTGGTAAGCAGATTAAGCCCCTTGATTAACAAATATGGAGTGCCTATTGTATCTTCCTCCATTATTGCTATAGAAATAATATGCAAGGCCTATTCCAACCTCAAGGACTTTATAGTAAATTTGGAAGATAGGTATAATTTGGGAAAGAATCTGGAGGAGAAAAGTTAATTCCTGTTAGAAGCAAAGATACGGAGTCAGTAATGAACATGGCCATATGTACCCAAGACTGAGGAGCTGACGAGAATGGAAGGTCTGTTGACTAGGTAGTCTGGGACCAATTTATGGAAGGTCTTGAAAGTTAGATAGAAGAAGTTGAACTGCATGTGATAGGCAATGGAAAGTTTTCCATTTTTTAATGGGAGAGTGACTTGATGAATGTGATATATTGAGGAAAACATAGGAATGTAGGGTGAATTGAAGGGAGGAAAGTTCTGACAGGGCAGATCAGCTGGAGGCTGTTGCATTTTAGTAGATGTCAGTTGAGAATCTGGTTCGGGTGAAGATAGCATGAATGAAGAAGAAAAATAAAGCCAGAGATACTTTTAAAGGAAGAAACACCTGAAATTGGTGGTTAAGTTGGGGATAAAACCAAAGTTCGCAGTCATTTATGACTGTAAAATCTCTAGCCTTGGATATAAGTAGGATATTTTTGGAAGGGAGGGCTTTCTGATGATGGAATAGAAGTGAATATTTTAGGAGCATGTGCTGCCGTAGCATTTTTGGAGACGTCCAAGTGGACATGGCCTGTCTTATGCGTTAGAAACATGAGATTATTTGTTCTAGGAGGAATTAGAGCTGGGTTAGAGGATATTCACATTGCAAACCAACACAAAGTCTTTTTGCAACCATTAAAAAAGGGCTAACAATTTATATCTTTAAGGGTCCGAGAATAGTTTATATTTCTGTTGTTGATGGGCTTAAAAAAACTTTTTATGTTCATATAAAGACTATTTCATTTCATTATAGACTAGTTCATTTCATTATACATCTGTTAAGTTTTCACTATTTTGGCATGTAAGATGCTAGAGAAGTAAATACATTACTTTCTGTCAGTGAAAATGTAACAGCCAAGAGTGATTTTTATGTGCAGAAAAAACTGGTTACAGTGACTGGAAATACAGATTAATATTCAGTTCCTTAGTTTCAAATATAAAAACATAATTTTTTCCTAATTCTTTAAATTCAGTTTTAAAATTCTATTAAACTGTGCATCTAGTAAAATAAGAATAATCTCTTTTGTTTTTACTATATTTGGATTAATTGAAGTTGAACTCTTCTAAAACAATTCCATTTACAAATATAGCCAAATTCTCTTAATATTTTAAATTGCATTTATACATTTTGTATGTTCAATTTTATTTCAGAGTATTTATAGGGTAAATTTATGATTCTAAGAAGTGATGTTTTTCAACCTAAAATCACAAATCTAAAGAAACTATGCATTTTAACTAGAATCCTAAACCTTTTAGAACCTCTATTAGACAGATTATCTTATACATTACAGACTGTAACCAACAGAACATATGTAATGTTCCAATGTTTTCAGAACTTTTAAAAGTTGACACATTAACTTATTTATACTCTGGGTTTAACATACTTTATCATATCTAAATTTCACTACATTTTTCTGGGATTGAAAGGACACTTATCTTCCAGGAGAAGCAAATTTAACAGTAATATGGTTGCTTATCTGAGGGTTCACATTTTCAGGTGATTTTTCCTGAGCCATAGATGGATATATTTAGTTAAACGTTTTGTGTCGGTAGAGGTCCCAAAGCACTCACTTACCTTAGTTTTTCTCTTCATTTGGGTAGATAGAGGATTGCATATTCAACAAGATTGTAACGAGTTTGCTGCCGCTCACTCCTTTGCTGCCTAATTGAATTCTGCATCTCTCAGATGACTTTTCAGTGTCTTTTTGCCTTTGGCACATAAAGACATTTTAAAGTCCTCACATGGTATTCTCAATTTCTCTCATGCTGCAGTTCTCTATGCCTTATATCATACCGATAATCTTTTAAATTTTGGGCAGTGGTATCTTGTACAGATGTATATGCATAAAAAGTGCACTTATTCAACAAATACTTATTTAGTACCTCCTGTGTGCAAGGCACTGTTTTAAACACAGGGATATAGCAGTGCACAGAGCAGATTGAGTCCCTTCCCTCATGAAATGTTTATAGAGACTGGTAATAAATACAAAGAAGTATATAATGTTTTAGGAGAACAAGTCTATAGAAGAAAAGTTGAAACAGGGTAAAAAACTAGAGAATGATAGCACCTGCTATTTTAATTAGGCCTCTCTCAGGAAGTGGTCTTTGAAGACAAACATAAATGAAATGAGGATAGGGGCCGAGCAGTATTTAGAAGAGCATTTCAGGTAGAGGAATTATGAAGTACAAAGGCCTTGAGGCACAAGCAGTCTTGACTGAATTGGACTCCTAGCAAGGGAGCCACTGTGGCTGTAGTACATGAGTGAGGGAGGAAAGACTGGCTTTTTCTCTAAGAATTATGAAACTTTGAGCACAGTGACATATCTTAAAAGAATCAGTGTACTCTGCCTGAAGTGTGGAGAATAGACTGTTTTCATTTGCATAGGAGGGCACAAGTGGAAGCAGGGAGGCTAGTAGGCTAGTAGGTGCTGTTGTGGTAGTTGAGATGAAAATATAATAGAGCCTTGGACAAGGGCGGTGATGAGAACCAGTTGGATTCAGGGTATATTCTCTAGGTAGAATCAATAGGCTCTGCTGAGGAGTCAAGGTTTTTGGCTTTTGTAACTGGAGAAATAAAAGTGCCATTTACTGAGATGGGGCACATGGGGAGGAACAGTTTGGGGCTGGGAGACATTAAGTGTTGGACCTGGTTAAGTTTGAGATGCCTATTTGATAGTCAAGTAGAGATGTTGAGTAAACAGTTGGATATGTGAGTCTGGAGGTTCTGTGAAAGTTTGGAGCTTAAGTTAAAATTTGGGGTATGACCTATTTCTTACTTTCCGAAGAAACTCTTAACACTATAATTAACACAAAGTTAACTTTTATTACAGACAAAACCATATGCCATCGTTCAGTCGAAGCCCAGAATATTCCCAGTAAGTAAACTTGATTTTGCTTTTGTTCATTATTTTTCTCTCTCCTTTTCCTCCCCTTCCAAGCAATCATTAGATTAAAATATTCTTTTCTTCTCACTGTCACTTTAAGTGCCTGTTTTGTGTATTCTTGTAAAAAAGAAAGAAATAGCTGATGGAGCAATTATAATTGAAATGGAAAGTGAGCACATTTATTTTCAACCTGGCTGTAAAACTTGTTTTGTGACCTTGATTGTCCTAAAGGGAGTTGAAAGTACTAGCAGTTTTTCACTGTGTCCTGTTTCATGTTGGGTAAAGAACTTAGGGCACGAGCCTAAGCAAACATCCGTGCATGGTGATAGCAACTGAATTTCTGTTATTACTTCCAAACTCTCATGTTCTGTGGCTTTGTACCTCATTTTCAAGATTTGACCTTAAGTTCTCCATCTGTGAATTTAACATCCACTAAATGTATGTTAAATTTAAATTTTATACTATGAGTGTGTGAGCCATAGTACTAATTTAAAATGAGTTATTTTAGCATTAAAAGATGACTCAGTAGTCAGTTGTTATTTTTACTGTTGGTGAGGTTACTTTTTAGCATAGTAGAATACACGTTCTGTTCTTGTCTATTTCTAGTCACAGATAATGAATGAACTATTGTAACTCAAAATTCCATAATTTAAATAAGAAAACTTAGTGTCATTCTTGCTTTAATCAAATGACTTAGTCACAGTAATCACTATCTGTTGCAACAAGGGAATTTTAGGAAGGGGCACCAAAACTGGCCAATTGTCCCAGGTGGAACTCTGCTTTAAGAAATAAGAGGGGCGTATCCGGGTGTGGTGGCTCATGCCTATAATCCCAGCACTGTGGGAAGCTGAGGTGGGTGGATCACTTGAGGTTAGGAGTTTGAGACCAGCCTGGCCAACATGGTGAAACCCCATATCTACTAAAAAGAAAATACAGAAATTAGCCGGGTGTGGTGGTACATGCCTGTAATCCCAGCTACCTGGTGGATGAGGCACAAGAATCACTTGAACCTGGAAAGTGGAGGTTGCAGTGGGCTGAGAATGCACCACTGCATTCCAGTCTGGGTCACAGAGTGACTCTGTCTCAGAAAAAAGAAAAGAAGTGGGGAGTAAGGCGTGCTGGGCTCACGCCTATAATCCCAGCACTTTAGGAGGTGGAGGCAGGTGGATCACTTGAGGCCGGGATTTTGAGACCAGCCTGGCCAACATGGTGAAACTTCATCTCTATTATTAATAAAAAAAAATTAGCTGGGCATGGTGGTGCACACCTGTAATCCCAGCTACTGGGGAGGCTGAGGCAGAAGAATTGCTTGAACCTGGGAGGCAGAGGTTGCAGTGAGCTGAGATTGCACCACTGTCCTTCAGCCTGGGTGACAGAGCACCCTGTCTCAAAAAAAAAGGAAAAAAAAAGGGGATTTCTGCTTTTGTTTTATTGTGTAACATTGATGTGTATTACAGCCTAGGTAGTCTCAAAATAGGAATTATCTTGCTGGTTTCACCAGTTGGGCAATTTACGTTTATTTAGTCTTCTGTTTATTCCATTTAAATGTTTATTTATTTTGCCATTACTGTTCAAAGGAAAAGGACAGCTCTATTCAGAAGACCACATCAGGCATCCTGTAGCATTTCTTATATTTCTGTATTTTTTGTCACTGTGGTTCTTTCCTGTTTCTGTGCCATGACCCCTTTGAGGAACTGAAGAATGGTCATTGTATATATGTTTAGAATAGAATAGGTAATAACAAACTTCCAAATCTCAATAGCTTAACAAAACAAAGGTTTATTTCTTGTTCACATCACGGACTCTGTGGATGAGGTGATCCTCCTGAATCTTATAGCCATGCCTCTTGAATATCATGATAGAAAGAGAGGGCAGGGCGTCTCAGGGATGATTTTTAGGGTCTAAGCTTGAAAGTAGCTTATATTACTTCTGCTCAAATTCTCTTGGCCAGAATTCACTCTAATATTCCCAAGTACTATCTATGTGCTTTTTCCTTTTTCCACGCTCCTGTTCATGGAGTTTCTGCTACATTCCATCCTTCTAGTCACCAAACAGCTCTTTGCTTCCTTCTCTACACGTGCATAACACACTTAGTCCCTCTCCCCTAGGGAGAAATCCCAAAGTCCCATTCTATTACTGCAGCTGGCCCCAAATCCATGATCTCCAGATGATGTACAATAGTATGTCAGGTTTAGATATGACTTCTGTTGATCTGAGGATCAGTGAACTAAGAAGGCAGGTTAACTGTATCCTTGTTCCCCAACCACACCCATTGTTCAGTGGTAGAATTGGGATAGCATAGTTCTCACTGGTTCTTGGCAATTCTGAAATCTTACTCCTAACCCCTGTGTGTGGGAAGTTACTTGAATGGGCACTGATTTTGTTTTCTAGAAAGAACACCTTTGTCCATAGTTCTTCCTGGTTGCTGGCTCTGTCCAGTGGGGTTTGTTCTTTTCATTATCGATGTAGACCACATCTAAATGGTATTGGGAAGCATGCCCTCCTTAGGGGTTGTATGGGCTTCAAAATCTGTCACCTGCTTGCAGGAGGTTGAATGCGAGACGTTGTTTTAATTTCAAACATTCTGGCAGGATTTTGTAAACTCTGGTTTCTTTGTCCATTCATTTCCCTCAACATTTGGAGGCATGGAAATAAAAATACTTGGTAGGCATCTAATGTGTTTACTTCTAGTCATTTTCTCATGCCAGTATCTGTTCTTCCCATACATAGTTACCAACTTCTCTCATTTTCTTGTCCTCCTGCATCTGCCTCTCTCACCTTAGTGGCAGCTGTGTGGAGGCCATCTGAGGCAGACTGGTTCAAAGGCTGCCTTCACTTTAATCTGATCTTTGCCATAGGGCTGCATCCCTCTGTTTGAGTTTTATTGGGCGTCTGTTGCTCAGAATCTCTTGTGTTAATTTATTGTTTAGGAAGTCTGAAGTAGTCTGATTTTTCAATACTACAAGGTCCTCATTTTTTATTTTTATTTATTTATTTTTGGGGGGCGGGGTCCTACTCTTGCCCAAGCTGGTTTTGAACTCTGGACCTCAAGCAGTCATCCTGCCTTGGACTCCCAAAGTGCTGGGATTACAGGCATGAGCCACCATGACTGGCCTGAATTTTTAGATTCTTTCCATTAATTTTTTTTTTTTTTGGTCAGGAACAGAAAGTCTAGTGTGGACCAAAGGTGTTCTCTCTTCCTTTCCATTTTTATGTCTCCTTTCAAATCAGCCACTTTTTCCCTGAGCTCATGCTTCTTAAAGTACATTCCCAAGGCAGCCAATAGTATCTGAACACATACTGTAACTTTTCTTCCAGCTACTTCTCCTAGAACTTCAAGTTTATCAGGCAGTCTGCTTCCAAGTTATAGGAGATATTTTGCTACATAGTTTGCCATTGCCTTTTGTTTCCATCTTTTAGCCTCCAGTGCCTTTATCTTCACTACCAGACTGCTAAGCCAGTGCCCTACAGCTTGATTTGTTTTTTTTTTTGAGACAGGGTCTCACACTGTCGCCCAGGCTGTAGTGCAGTGGCGTGATGTCGGCTCACTGCAATCTCCGACTCCTGGGTTCAAACAATTTCCTGCCTCAGCCTCCTGAGTAGCTGTGACTATAGGCGTGCGCTACCATGCCCAGCTAATTTTTTTTGTATTTTTAGTAGAGATGGGGTTTCACCATATTGGCCAGGATGGTCTCGATCTCCTGACCTCGCGATCCGCCTGTCTCAGCCTCCAAAGTGCTGGAATTACAGGCGTGAGCCACCACGGCCAGCATAGCTTGATTTTTATTACAGCCGCATTAGTGCCACTTCAAGGCACTAATTTCTGTTAGGGTAATGCTAGCTGTGGTAACAAATTGTCCAAATGTATAATGGCTTAAACATAAATATATTTATTTTTTCATTGTATTATAATCTTGAGCAGTACCAGGTCAGGGAAAGGCAGGGATTGGGGTGGGGATGGGGAAAATTCTACTCTATGCATTCAGGCACTGGCAGACTGACAGAATCTGTTATCTTAAACACAGGGCTGAAACTGAAGCTGAATAATCTGTCTAAAACTATGCAGCTTGTCAGTGGAGGTTCTAAGATTCTCATCACTTGGTCTGGCTTCAAAGCCCATGCCTTTTTGCCCACACACTATTATATTATCTAGGATTGAAAAGACCTGGACCAGTTGCCCAGCCAAAGTTTGTGTTCTGAATTCAATATGTAAGCCAATCAGAAAACTGGTAATTGCTTAACACATATTCAGTTGCTGGGAGTACATTACCTCTTTATCTGGAACTGCGCATGTTTCCTTGCAACTTCTTTCTAGGGCCTCCATTTCTTGGGGCCATACAAAATAAAAGATTATCCCTTTATCACTTGGAAAACACAATTTTCATTCCCTTTTTGGTTATTTTGTTTCTAAGTGAAAATTTCCCTGTGATTTCACTGTACCTTAAGATATTGAATACTGGTTGTTCAGATTTAGACAGCTTCTACGTTGTCTGGGGGTCCTTTTAAAGTGAATGCCAGAACTCAACTACATTTTCCATGTGAGGTCTGATGAACATGGAACAGAATAGAACTATCACCTCTGTAGACTTAATATTTTAATACTAACTCTATCTTTGTTTCCCTAGGGTGACACAATTGTGGAGACTGGAGAAGTAATTCCACCAATGAAAGAATTTCCTGATCAACATCATTAAAGATTATGTAAAAATTTAAAAGGCTTATAAGCCTTTGTTCCTACATTACCATATTTACTGAATTTTCTGGAAGAGCAACTTAATAAAGTTTAATCTCAGAAAATGTCATACTTCTTTTCAAGCATTGTACAATTTGAGACTGAGTAATTTAACAATAAATAAAAACTAAACATGCTAAACAAATATGAGAGACCACTTACTTTTTGTGGCCACTCTCGACTTGGAAAACAGGATATGGAAAAGTATTTAGTAACATGTTAGGTTTTTTTCCTTACGTAGTACTTGCTCTAATTTGGTATCAAGGTATATGCAGCAGAGTGAAATATCGCAATAAACAAATACAAGAACAGAAAGTCCAGCACTTTGTTTTAAAGAAATCTTTGAGTCATTTAAAAGAATTTAGAAACTTGATTGAAAAGCTTTTTCTATGATCTGATACTCAGACTGCTTCAGATCTAGGTTGCTGTTAATTTTGTCATGAGAAGGTAAAATACTAAAATTTCTATTTGAAAAATTTGCATACTAGTGCTTATAATAAAGGATAATGCAAAAATAAACTTGGGAACTTTGCATTATGAATTTTATTTTTAAATCTACATAAGCATGAAGTAAAGAAATGTATTTGCAGAGAATTAAATCCAGAGGAGTTACAAATCTTCATTCGTCCCAAAAATTCTGTCTGGGTATTTCTTACTTAGCTGTCGTCTTGCAGCCACCGTTGATGCATAGATGACGTAGCCCCAGGAGATTAAAACGATGGCAAGCAGCAACTAAAATAACCAAAAACCGCAAAAGAGGTGTGAAAGCCAAAAAATTACTGTAATGTGCCTGATATTTCCCTTCGCCCCCGTCAGGTTACCATGTGCCATTGCTAAGGTGGGAATTACAGTAACAAAGTCGAATAAAGGGGGTTCCCATGGCGGGTACACCCAGCAGCCCTTACGTAAGAAGCGGAAGATCGTATCCTCCAGGAAGAGGCGGAGTCGAGGTGAGGGAGTGAAATGCTTAATTCAAGAATGGATTTTAGAGTTAGTGGGTGTTGAAGAAATAGGGCCCTACGCCTGCAGGCCCAGTGAGTCGATACGGTGGAGCCTCGTGAGCCCCGGGACCTACCACTGAATAAATCCAGTCCAGCGTGCGACGACTCACTGGCTTCATGGTAAGGAGGCGGCAGCGGTCCGCGGGAGCCGGCGGGAGCTGCGGGCCTCACAGTAACCTCGCAGGCGGTGGCTGCTTGGCGGCAGCAGCCATCTTTCAACCGGGCACGAGCGCCCGCCCACTCGCTTCGTGCAGCGCTTTCGCTGGCCTCTTCCGCCCGGAGTTGGGAGCGGGATCACGTGATCGGGGGCCTAGCCCGCCTTTTAGAGACGGGAAGAAACAAACGAGAAAATGTTAATTTTTTTCTTTCCAACTAGAGAGATCGAGATAGGCGTGCTTCCACTGGTTTTCTTTTTAGTTGCAATGCATTATTAGTGCAGGATAAGGTGCTGTCGTGTCCATTTAAAAGTTAGTTCGGAAAACAATATGTTTTAAATATTACATCGGCGTCTAACGCTGGAAGAATTCACACTTTTTCCCCAGCCCCGCCTGCATCTGATACCACACGATTTTGATGGACGTTCGTCTGTTCATCTTTGACGTAAAAATAACACCCACTCTTTTATATGTGACAAATCGTGGGAACTCCTGTAAATCGAGCCATTCTTAAACGTATAGCTTGATGTAAAAATAATATCTCTAAGAAGAAATAGGTGGGACGCGTTAGCCGCCATAATGTACCAGTCAAGCAACAAGTGTTTGTTGAGCGTGTCTGATGTTCTTGAACGGCCGCGCGTGAGATCCTAAGCCCCGAGCACGGCAGTTTGGCGGGCGAGCGTACCAGGTTCAGCTCTAGAATGTTTGGGACGCTCACATTTAAGGCCTGAGGAGTAGAATCTGGCAGCGAGCCGCTTTAGTCTCTAGACGTTCTTTATATCTCTGTTACCTTAAAAGAGTGTCTAGATTTCAGGGAGTAGAAAGGCGAAAAGCGGAGAAAAATGTGCTTTGTTTGGGGAAGAGTCCAGGCCGTTTGTTAGGCTGTCCTGTTTCTCCCCAGCCTGGAGGGGATCCCTCTCTGAAGACTTTATAGGATACTGGTTTTGGATCCCGTTGGACTCTCGGTGTTGCTTCCGGGAGATATACAACAGGAGGTGAGACTTCACGTCCGTGTAACAGTTCACCTATCTAGACACTAGAGACAGTTTCGTAACTTCCCTCAGAGTTTGGTGAGGTTGAAACGACATCGAACTAGTTCTTGTGTTTTCTGAGTAAGTTAGGAGCGAACATTCAGCCAGTTTCCCGAGCGGCCGAGTACTAGTGACAGTGAGGGTCGTGCTCTCAGCCTGGGAGGGTCGCTCATCCCCGGTCTGGCGCGGCGAGGGGAGGAGCCGCGTTTCGGCCGGTGCGCTGAGCCCCGCCTTCGAGGCTGGCGCTCGTCTGCTGCGCATGCGTGACGTAGGCGGGAGTTGTGTTTTGACGCGCCGGGAGCTGGGGGGCGGGTTTCGCTCTCTGCCCTGTTTCGGAGCTGCCATTGGTGATGAGCGCTTTGCGTCACAGGGGTCGCAGCCGCCGCTGGCGTCTCCGCTGTCTCGCGAGGAGGGTGAAGCGCCCCCGCCTGCTCCCGCTTCGGAGGGTAGGCGGAGAAGTCGCCGGGTACGCCTTCGCGGATCCTGCCGTCACCGACCTAGCTTTCTGGGCCGCCGAGAGCTTGCGGCGAGCGCCCCAGCCAGGCCCGCGCCGGCATCTTCCGAGGTGAGTGAGATCCGGAACAATGGGGCGCCGAGGTCGGAAGGGCCGGGCCGAGCTGGCGCTCTCGCCTGGAGCGGCGCCTCGGGACCGGAAGGCTGCGGTATCGGCCTGCGGGGCCGTCCGGGCCTCGGCAGGCCGGGGCCCGGCCCCCGGGCGGCTCCTGCGGCGCACCTGTGGATTGATGCGGGCGGGCGAGGGTTGCGCTTCCATCAAGGGCTCCCGAGGGGCGCAAACCTGGCAGTGTACTGGAAAGAGCTTGGTCTTTGGGAAAAGCAAAAAAGCAGTGAGACTGAATCGTGGCGTCACCACTTAAACAGGGTATGTGACCTTGCCTAGCTCTCCTAAGCCCCTGAATCTGTCTGTAAAATGGGAATAACAATATTTAAGTTCGTTATGTAATGCGCCTGGTGCTTATCTTAGGTCTGTCCAGTGGCAGTTCTCAACCAAAGCAAACGACTCTCACTGTGGCTCTTGCACTCGTCTGTGCTGTGTTACGCATTCTGGGCAGAAATTGTCTGCCTGTGACTTGTTCATCCAGTTACTGCAGTTTTCCTCAGGGGCTGCTGATTGTAGGCTGGAAGGGGGCAGTGCTGAGATGAGCCACCTAGTAATTTAAGAAGAAAACAGAGTAGACCTTTTGATAGGTAATTTTCAAGATTAAGCTAAATTAAGAAACAGCTGCTCAAGATTTAAGTTAATAGTGACGAGAGCTTTCTGGTTTTTGTCCATGAAATGCACAGAAAACTATACAATCAGCTAAAACCAATCATGCTTGTCTGGAATGAGTCGTTTTAGAGGGGAGCAGTTCCCAACCAATTCTTATTGCTAGTATTGGAATTAAATTTGATAGGATCTGGTCAGGTAGATCCTACAACTCTTGTATGTTCTTTTGGAATTGATTAAAATGCAGTTCAGAGGGGTACAGTGATTTTTTTTTTTAAAGTGGCAAGAGGTAGGAACCAGTTTATTTTTAATACTTGGGTGATCTATTTTATCTACTTGTGAACCCTTTTTAGTCACTTTGCCTAGAAATAGTATAATAGTTATATTAGGTATGATAATTATTCTGTTGTTATTAGTTATGGGTGATCTACCAAAATTCATTTCATGGTCACATTACAGAGAGAACAGTGTTGAGTTCTTAACTGTGAATCAAGCACTGTGCTAAGGGTTTTCATAAAATATGTCCCGTCACACAACCACCTTTTCAGATGGGTACTGTTATTCCATTTTAGAATTGAGAAAACGTGAGATTTTGAGAAATAACTTCCTCTAGGTCCCACACCTGATAAGTGGTAGTGATTATCAGCCTTGGCTCTGCATCAGAATTAACATCTCTCCTGCAAATGTAATCAGCAGGTAATTAAATTTTATATACAGTGTATGCCATAGATGACTTTTGTAGGAAGTCTGAGTTTAATTGTACAGGGCAGTTCTACTTCGTTTATATCATTGTGCAGTTTTTCAAATACCCAGCCTCTGAAATGTAGATTTGAGCTTCCTGATTTCTTATATCCCCCATCCTTTTTCCCTAGATATGTGTCCATCTTGATTATCTGAAGTTTCCCCGATTATCTGAGATATCCCTGAATTGTGACATGAAGTATTCTTATTCTTGTTAAAACCAGATTTGAGGATTTGGGAAAGGGAAGTTTTGGCTTAATCGATTTATTCTAAAGATGGTAAACTGGCCAGGGGCGGTGGCTCATGTCTATAACCCCAGCACTTTGGGAGACCGAGGTAGGCAGATCACGAGGTCAGGAGTTCAAGACCAGACTGGCAAACATAGTGAAACCCCGACTCTACGTAAAATACAAAAAATTAGCAGGGCATTGTGGCGGGCGTCTGTAATCCTAGCTCTTCGGGAGGCTGCAGCAGGAGAATCGACTTAACCTGGGAGATGGAGGTTGCAGTGAGCCGAGATCACAGCGCCACTGCACTCTAGCCCAAGCTTTCAGTGCGAGACTCCGACTCAAAAAAAAGGTAATAAACTTCATTTAGGATTTGGGAGACAGTTTAAGAAGTGTGACTGAAGCACTGATTGTCTCCTGTGTAAATTTATAGTCCTAATTCCTAGAGTGTGAGGATAGAGAAACCTTTACACAGGCTTCTTAGAGAATCCGAAGTACTGTGTCTGTCATCAGGTCTCTCTTACCTACTTAAATCCAGAACCTCTCTTGCAAATCAACCAACTACTCTTAATCTGTATCTGGTCGTCCCAGTTTTTATGACTTAATTTTTAAAGAGCTTTGTTGAGATTGCATTCCATCCATAAAGTTCACCTGTTTAAAGTTAAGTGAATGATTTTTAGAATATTTACAGAGTTGTACAACCATCACAATAATCTAATTGTAGAATATTTTCATCATCCCAGAAAGAAACCTCATTACTGCCCCAGCAACAGCCACCAGCTTAATTTCATCTCTATAGATTTGCCTATTCTGGACATTTCATATAAAAGGTATCATACAATATGTGGATTCTTGTGAATTTTTTTTCATTTATTTAGCATAATAAAAAGGTTCATCCATGTTACAACATGTTACCAGTACTTTGTTCCTTTTTATTGCCAAATAAAATTCCGTTGTATGGATCGACTACATTTAATTAATCCGTTCGATTGATGGGCATTTGAGTTTCTCCTTTTGAGATATTATGACTAAAGCTGCTGTGAATATTCATATACAGGTTTTTGTGTGGACATGTTTTTGTTTCCCTTGGGTATATCTAGGTGTGTAATTGCTGGGTCATATGTTTGACTTCATTAGCATTTTCAAAAATGTTTTAATTTAGTATTTAGTGATGATTTTTAAGAGCTAATTACTTATTTGATGATCTACATGCATTCCTGTTTGATATTTCTGTTTCTTTTTTAAAATATAGACTCGATCTTGCTTTGTTGCCTAGGCTGTCTCAAATTCCTGGCCTCAAGTGAGTCTTCTGCTTTTGCTTCCCAAAGTGCTGGGATTAGGGGCTGAGCTACCCTGCCTGGCCTCTTTGATGTTTCTGATGAAGACTGTTTGTTTCTTTATTTTGAAACAAGGTCTCATTCTGTTACCCAGGCTGGAATGTAGTGATGAAATTATGGCTCACTGCCCAGGTTCAGTTAATCCTCCTGTCTCAGCCTCCTGAGTAGCTGGGACTACAGGTATGCCCATCATGCCCAGCTAAGATTATTCTTTTCAGCTAATGATTCCTGTGTAGAAATACAAGAATGAGTTCTGATTCGTTTTTTTAACCTATTATGGAGGACATTACCAGTCATTCATTCACCTTTTACTATCAAAGTGGTTAACAGGCTTATAAAACTAGAGAAGGGGGGAAGGGTAAGGTTTCTTTCTTTCTTTCTTTTTTAATTGTACTTTGTTCAGATTTTATTTTATTTCAATGACCAGTTTACTACCTAGTAGTAATTCCCTTTAATAAATTCATTTCCAGCTGTAATTTTCTTTTTTTTTCTTTTCTTTTCTTTTTTTGAGACGGAGTTTCACTCTTGCTGCCCAGGCTGGAGTGCAATGGTGTGATCTCAGCTCACCGCAACCTCTGCCTCCCAGGTTCAAGCGATTCTCCTGCCTTGGCCTCCCGAGTAGCTGGGATTACAGGTGTCTGCCACCACACCCGGCTACTTTTTTGTATTTTTAGTAGATGGGATTTCTCCATATTGGTCAGGCTGGTCTTAAACTCCTGACCTCAAGTGATCTGCCCCCCTTGGCCCCCTAAAGTGCTGGGATTAATAGGCATGAGCCACCGTGCCCAGCCCTCAGCTGTAATTTTTATATGAACTGGAAGTGTTGAGTAAACACTGAAACTCTGTTTCAAAGAACTAAGTGAAGGTAAAATGTATTAATTTGGAATTCACTGGTCTTTTTTCCAAGTCTAGTAATCCCCTCATTATATAGAGGAGAAAACTAAAGTCTAGAGTAATGTGGTTTTCTCCACATTAACTAGAGCTAGTTCTAGGTGAAACCTGGTCTTCAGTCCAAATCTTTTGATAACCTCTTTGGTTCCCTCCCAACTTTAATCTGTCCTTTGCCTCTAACACACACACAGTCTCTGAACCGAAAGGTCTTTAATTTTATGTGTGTGTTTCTTTAAATTTTCTGAGTGGGCAGATTAAAAAAAATGTTAAAAGTAGGGGGAAGTAGGGGGAAATGCTGAGAATATTGTGCAGTATTAGGGACTTAGAGTTTTTTTCTTTTCTTTTCTTTTCTTTTCTTTTTTTTTTTTTTTTGAAATGGAGTTTTGCCCTTGTTGCCCAGGCTAGAGTGCAGTGGTGCAATCTTGGCTCACCGCAGCCTCTGCCTTCTGGGTTCAAGCAATTCTCCTGCCTGAGCTTCCCGAGTAGCTGGAATTACAGGCATGGGCCACCATGCCCAGCTAATTTTGTATTTTTAGTAGAGACGGGTTTTCTCCATGTTGGTCAGGTTGGTCTTGAACTCCTGACCTCAGGTGATCCGCCCACCTCGGCCTCCCAAAGTGCTGGGGTTATGGGTGTGAGCCACCCGTGCCCGGCCCTGGGTTTTAGAGTTTATATGGACAGAAAAGCAATTAGTATTATGTATTTATAATTCTACTTTTCCAGACCTTTCAGGACAGTGATGATTTTTTGCATTTTCAGTCCAGTAAATAGAAGACTAGAAATATCTGGACCCCTGAAGAAATGCTTGTTTAGCATTAATTGATTCTCTATTAAGTTATGGTTCTGAGAAAGCCAACATGCTCTAAAGTGAGCAAGTTTAATATGAAACCTATGGCACAATACTTGTATTTCACAGTCATGAGTTTTTGTTGTGGGTTTTGTTTATTGGTTTTTCTTATAGTTTGTTAAGGCCAATGAGTCTGTTTAGAAAATGACAATTTTGTTATTTGACTAACTTGACCCCGCTTGACTAGTGATGGAACTTCCTGTGATAAAGGAATATAATAGCTAATAGTTAATACGTTCAAAATGATTAGTATAAAATTCAGCTTTGGGGCTTATAAGATAAAGCCAAAATGCATACTAGATTTCAGCTCTAGCAAATTCATTTTGTAAGGTTTGAGCCAGTGTAAACCTATAAACTAGTCTTTATTAATATTCTAGTCATCCTTGTGGGAAAGGATAATAGGGAAGTGGACCAAAAACATGATTTCAAGATACTTTGTGGCCTGACTTTTGGATTAAAGAAAAAAAGTTAAAGGAAGGCTTATTAGGAATGCTGAAAGGAATGAGTGATTAACTGAATATAATAGTGTAGTAAAAACAACAGCTAACATTTACTCAGCAGCTACTGTGAGCCAGGCACTGCTCCTTGGCTGCTTTTTTATTTATTATTTAATCTTCACTAAAAGATTTCTCTCCTTTTTTTTTTTAAATGAGATTTCTAAGGTTGAAAAGAGAACCTTTCACTAAAATTCATAGGATTGGTTTAAACAGGTGAACTTTCTGGTATGTGAGTTATATCTCACCCAAGTTGTTTTACAAAAGTATATATAACATATCACAGATAAATCAGTAGTCTGTATTGTTAGCGGTATACGTATATGAAAGGTATAAAGCCATGCATAGAAATAACATCAACTGAGGACTGGTGTGGTTTTGTTTGTTTTTTTTTAAGAGAGTGATAGGAGGGGAGGATAAGGGGCATAAGATAAGTGGTGGATTCATGGGTATTTGGTATTTTTTTTTTTTTGCATATGTCAGATATTTCTCATTATTTTTAAAAAGAATAATAGAATGTTACATAATATTTGAGAGCTTTACTGTGTACCAGGTGCCTTTTCTAAGGGCTTTTTACATCTTCACAAAACCTGTGAGGGAGATTCTGTTTTCACTGACATGCAGGTAAAATTAAAGCACAGAGATAGTAACTGATACATAGTCATGCTGGTAGTGTGGAACCAGGATTCAGTCTTAGGAAATCTGACTTCAGAGCTTATGCTTTAAGTACTATATTACTATGCTACCAGAGCTTATGCTTTAAGCACTGTATTACTATGCTACATTGCCCCTTTATAATGCAACAAAAGTTATGGGTCACTTAAGTATTTTCACCAAAATATGTTTCAAGGTCTTTATTTGCATTTTTGTTGAGACTAGTCATTCCTCTATTATCAGGTTACTGATATATTTCTTTCCCTTTTACAGATGATGGCATCAGCTGCTAAGGAATTTAAAATGGACAACTTTTCACCTAAAGCTGGCACTAGCAAATTGCAACAGACAGTACCAGCTGATGCATCTCCTGATTCTAAGTGTCCTATATGCTTGGATAGATTTGATAATGTGTCTTACTTAGATCGCTGCTTACATAAGTTCTGTTTTCGCTGTGTACAGGAGTGGTCAAAAAACAAAGCTGAATGTCCACTATGTAAACAGCCCTTTGATTCTATTTTCCATTCTGTGAGGGCGGAAGATGACTTCAAGGAGTATGTCCTAAGGCCTTCATATAATGGTTCTTTTGTCACACCTGATCGACGATTTCGCTACCGTACAACTCTGACAAGAGAACGAAATGCTTCTGTTTATTCACCTAGTAGGACTGTGAACAGAAGAACAACAACTCCACCAGATAGTGGAGTACTATTTGAAGGGTTAGGCATTTCAACAAGATCTAGAGATGTTGAAATTCCTCAATTTATGAGACAGATTGCAATAAGGAGGCCAACTACCGCAGATGAAAGATCTTTGCGGAAAATTCAAGAACAAGATATTATTAATTTTAGACGAACTCTCTATCGTGCTGGTGCTCGAGTTAGAAATATCGAAGATGGTGGCCGCTACAGGGATATTTCAGCCGAATTTTTCCGCAGAAATCCAGCTTGCCTTCACAGGTTAGTCCCCTGGTTAAAACGTGAACTTACAGTTCTTTTTGGAGCTCATGGATCTTTAGTGAATATTGTCCAGCATATTATCATGAGTAATGTTACTCGATATGACTTGGAGAGTCAGGCATTTGTGTCTGATTTAAGACCATTTTTACTTAATCGAACTGAGCATTTTATACATGAATTTATCAGTTTTGCCCGATCTCCTTTTAACATGGCAGCCTTTGACCAGCATGCCAATTACGACTGCCCTGCTCCTTCATATGAAGAAGGCAGCCATTCTGATTCTTCAGTCATAACAATATCTCCAGATGAGGCTGAGACCCAAGAGCTGGATATTAATGTAGCCACTGTTAGTCAGGCACCATGGGATGATGAAACTCCTGGACCATCTTACTCAAGCTCAGAGCAGGTACACGTTACTATGTCTTCTCTTTTAAATACTTCTGACAGTTCAGATGAAGAACTTGTCACAGGAGGAGGCACGTCTCAGATACAAGGAGTACAAACCAATGAGGACCTAAATAATGACAGTGATGATTCTTCAGATAATTGTGTCATTGTTGGGTTTGTTAAACCACTAGCTGAGAGGACCCCAGAACTTGTTGAACTGTCGTCTGATTCTGAGGACTTAGGTTCTTATGAGAAAATGGAGACAGTGAAGACACAAGAACAGGAGCAGTCTTACAGTTCTGGTGATAGTGATGTTAGTAGATGCTCATCTCCACGCTCCGTTCTTGGAAAAGATGAACAAATAAATAAAGGGCATTGTGATTCTAGTACAAGAATCAAATCAAAGAAGGAAGACAAACGATCTACATCATTGTCAACTCCCAGAGACCTGAGCTCATCTGTAAGAGGAGACAGGGTATATTCTCCATATAACCATATACATAGAAAGAGGGGAAGATCAAGAAGTTCAGATTCACGTTCTCAGAGTAGAAGTGGACATGATCAGAAGAATCATAGAAAGCATCATGGGAAGAAAAGGATGAAAAGCAAACGATCCAGAAGCCGGGAAAGTAGCAGACCTAGAGGGAGAAGAGACAAAAAGAGATCAAGAACTAGAGACAGCAGTTGGTCCAGAAGAAGCCAAACGCTGTCTCTAAGTAGTGAAAGCACAAGCAGATCAAGGTCTCGTAGCAGTGATCGCGGTAAAAGAAGATCACGGAGCAGAAATAGAGATCGTTATTATTTAAGAAATAATTATGGAAGCAGATACAAATGGGAGTATACTTATTACAGTAGAAACAAGGATAGGGATGGGTATGAATCATCTTACAGGAGGAGGACTCTGTCCAGAGCTCATTATTCTAGACAATCTTCAAGTCCAGAATTTAGAGTTCAGTCTTTTTCTGAAAGAACAAATGCTAGGAAAAAAAATAATCACAATGAGAGGAAATATTACTACTATGAAAGACACAGATCAAGGAGCCTGTCTAGTAACAGATCAAGGACTGCATCTACTGGGACTGAACGGGTGAGAAATGAAAAGCCTGGAGGGAAACGAAAATACAAAACACGGCATTTGGAGGGTACTAACGAAGTGGCTCAGCCATCTCGTGAATTTGCTTCTAAAGCAAAGGACAGTCGTTACCAAAAATCCTCATCAAAATTGGATGGAAACTACAAGAATGAGAGTGATAGCTTTTCAGACAGCCGATCATCAGACAGAGAGACAAAACACAAAAGGAGAAAAAGGAAGACCCGGAGCCTAAGTGTAGAGATAGTTTATGAAGGAAAAGCTACTGATACAACTAAACACCATAAAAAGAAAAAGAAGAAACATAAGAAGAAGCATAAGAAACACCATGGAGATAATCCTTCACGATCTCCAGTTGTAATTACCATTGACAGTGACAGTGATAAGGATTCTGAAGTAAAGGAGGAGACAGAATGTGACAGTAGTAGTCCTCCTTCCTTGGAACCATTGGAAACTAAAGATGTAGTTACAATAGAAGATGAATTTGGTGTGCTAGATAAGGAGTGTGATACTGTCACACTAACAACTTGAATAATGCCAGCAAAACTGTAGTTAATATTCCATCTCTGGCAGCTTCAGTTGAACAAACTCTTGATGTAAGAGAAGAGAGCACCTTTGTTTCTGATTTGGAGAACCAGCCCAGTAACATTGTGTCTATTCAAACTGAGCCATCAAGGCAGTTGCCATCTCCACGGACATCATTAATGTCAGTGTGTCTTGGTAGAGACTGTGATATGTCTTAAAACTGCCAAAGCATCTCATTGAGAATTCTGATGATAGAAAAAAGGAAGAATGTCATCTACTGCAGTCTATTTAAAGATGACATTTGGTGAAAACGGTCTTCTTCCTTACAATATTTTAAGTGATTTTTTTTTTTTGGTGTAATTTGTAAAAATCATTATTTGTTCAAAAAGTATGTATGTCCCACCCTCAAAGATATGCACTTTTAAGTGAAGAAAATGATATTGCTAGTTTATTTAAAACTTGGGGTCCTTTTTAAATGAAATTATATAAATTTTAGAAGTTATTTCATAAAGCCATATGGTATTGACATATTTTTAAGGTAGTCAATGAGTATTTTTGAATGGTTTTGTGTTTTTTTTTGAGAGTTATTCTGGAAATGTGTTATAAGCTAGGAGAATCCCTTTGGACAGTCTTTATTTTTCTTCTTAAAAATTTATATGATTCAAAACCATTTCTTCAGGTTGAATTGAGGCATTTTATTCTGCACAGTTTATCTTCTGCCAAAATAAAAATTTAATATTTCCTTTATATACCTGTTTATCTGGACTGTTAGTAAAACAAATGTGTATTCAACAAAAGAAAAAAAAATAAAACAGTAATACTTTAAAACAAGAATCAGACATTTTCCTATGGAGTATATATTTTTAAAGTTTATTTTAGTAAACCTAAAATCTTGGAAAGTAGCTAAGGGTATAATTACGTCATAAATATTGAACTTCAGGTGAACAAATACGTCATAGTTTTTAATTATTTTAGTTCTTTGATTTTGAGAAGTATCTTATTTGCTTTCTATCAGCAAAAATAGCATTTAACTTGCTAAAACGAAAAACGCTTGTTGGCCAGGCCTGGTGGCTCATGCCTGTAATCCCAGCACTTTGGGAGGCCAAAGTGTGTTGATCACAAGGTCAGGAGTTTAAGACCAGCCTGGCAAAGACCGTGAACTCCGTCTCTACTAAAAATAAAAAAATCAGCTGGGTGTGGTGGCAGGTGCCTGTAATCCCAGCTATTCAGGAAGCTGAGGAACGGAACTGCTTGAACCCAAGAGATGAAGGGAGGTTGCATTGAGTTGAGATTGTGCCACTGCACTCCAGCCTGTGCGACAGAGCAAGACTATTTTAACAAAAACAAAAACAAAAAAACCATGTTATACTTCTTTTACATTGGTGGTTCTTTTGTATAAAGTGGTTATGTTTTATCTTGTTTTAGAGATGATAAAATTACATTTAGGCTGATGAAGGATTGCTACTGAACCGTGAAGCTTTAGTTAAATGTAACATTCAGCTTTCAGTTTGCCTTTGTCTTGCTGCCTTATTTATTCTTAATTCAGTAAAAATTGGAATGCCTGCTGTGTGGCAGGTTCTGTACTAAGTTTTATCGATAGAGCAAAGCAGATATGCTCCCTGCCTTCATGGTGCTTATGGACTGTTAAGACAAATATTTATATAAGCATAATATTATAAACTATCATGTTCTCTGAGGAAAAAGTGTAATTCCCTTATAAGTGACTGGGGACCTAATCATGGGTGGAAGTAATAGTTGAAACCAGAGAACAAGCCAGCATTAACTGGGGGGAGGAATTACTGTTAGCAAAGGATCCAGAGGCAGACGAAGAGCCTAGCGTATTCCAAGAACTAAAAGCAGGATTAGACAAAGGACAAGGGGGTGGGAACAGTCTTGGTAGGCCAAATTTAGAATCTGTTTATCCTAAGGGCAGTAGAAAATTGTTTAAAATGAGAGGAATCTAAAATTGATGTTGGCAATTTTTAAGCTCATTGAGAAATTGTGGGAAGACTACAGTTGATCAAGAAATACACATTAAATTTGAAATTACTTTGTAGTTACAATGTAATTTTTAAGTATTAAAAACAACACTTCCACATTGTAATTTCATATAATGTTTTCACTTAAACATTTAATGAAAACAGCCCATGGCACCATCATCCTTTTGGGTGTTCAAGCCAAAAATTGCCAAGACTTGATTCATCCCTCTCCTTCAGCTTCCCTCATTCAGCTGCCAAATCCTGGGCACTAATGGTTTTTCTGATATTTCTATTGTGTCTATACCATCCATATCCAATCTGGATAGCCAAAATCTCTCATCTGCACTACCATAATGTGTCAGCCTGCATTCACTGTTGGTCTACACCTACCACTTTCCCCCATCCATTTGTGATGCAGTGGTGAAAAGATCTTTTTTTTTTTTTTTTTTTTTTTAAAACAGTATTCGCGCTATTGCCCCAGCTGGAGTTTATTGGTGAAAACTTGGCTCACTGCAACCACCACCTCAGGGGTAAAAGCGATTCTGC
>CAUYLG010036093.1:0-34432 GCA_963573385.1 Cacajao melanocephalus
CGTTGGGGTTTTTGTGGCTATGAGGAACGAGCAACAGCTGAGTGCTCTGATTGGTTCCAGGGGAGCAGGATTGAGACCGGGCAGGCTGCTATTGGTTGGCAGGTTTTTCTAATGCAAGATCTGGCCAGGGTTGCATCAGCCGGAGCTTTCCAGGAGAGCTGTGCGCAGAGGTAAGTGCCGAGTACAGAGGCAGGTGCCGGGAGCAGAGACCGGTGCCAAGTGCAGAGATAGGTGCTGGGTGCAGAGCTAGGTGCCGGGTGCAGAATAGGTGGGTGTGTCCGGCCTCCTGGCGAGGCAGCCGGCCTTACATTCTGACCCTTTAGATGACATAGGACGCCGCTTCTTTCTGGCTACTTCCTGCTGAACAGGGGCAGAGTGAGGGAGAAGGGTCAGTTGGCTGGTGCTTTGGTTGGGAGTCGGACATAGGGGTGAAGTAGCATCTGGTTTACGGCCACCCTGGAAATTTCCCTCATGTGGGCCTGTAAAAACCTGAGGAAAAAAGGGGCTAACATTAACAGGAGACAAACTACGATGATAGGAGTAATAATAGGAGTCAGCCAGGTAAGCGTGGGGATTGCCACCAGTTGAGAGGTGAGACTGATACATTTTGCTTCTTGCGGAGGTCTTCTTGGAGGCGATAGAGAGTGTTGACATTTTCCTCTACAAGGCCTGTTTCATTGATATAATAGCAGCATTGTTCCTGAAGAAACAGACAGGTACCTCCCTTTTCTGCTGTTAGCAGGTCAAGGGCCCGTCGGTTCTGGAGAGTTACCTGGGCCAGTGACGTGATTTGTCACTGGAGGGAAGCCAGGGAGGTGGCTGACACTTCAATAGCCATGCGAAGCTTGTCCTCTAGTTAAGTGGCTGAAGTGACACTGTAGCCTAGAGTGCGGCTACCCAGCCCGGCCGCCACCAGAGAGGATGCTAGAGAGAGACCAATGACCATTGGGAGGAAGACTGCTCGTCTGTCTCAGTGATTAGGGGAAGGTGGAAGGAGGGATAGAAGTTCGGCCTGTCCGTACACCCCTAACTGCGAGACCAGGGTAACAGGCACACACAGGAAGGGGAAGGAGGCATTAATAACTTTGGTTAAGGTTCCTTTACACCAGAAGTATCCTCCTGGAGGCGCGTAGAGGGAGGATTTTACTTTTACTATGGTGTTACAGCTGGGACTGGGGCTGCTGGCTGTCTTATAGCAGAGAGAGAAATTTTGAGTGTGTACTTTGAACAAGGGGATATCCATTAAGGTGGTGCCGGGCCTCATAGGTGATTGTGACAGATTGAACCCGGACCTGAGGGGAACTGCAGCCAAGGGGGGGTTGCTGAGAGAGGCACATAAAAAGCAGTTGGTGATATTCATGGCTCTGGTTAAATTTAACATGTTGGCTCCCTGCTGTACTAGAGTTAACCAGGAGAAAGGTTGAGAGGTGCTATCTGGGGGTTTGAAGTGGTTAGTTAGGGTGTCTTCGTTTTGCAGGATTGTATGGCTCACAGAGCTGAGTTGTTCCATAACTTCAGGGACAATGTGGGTATAGGACCGGAATATCAGCCATGTTCCCTGGGGGTAGCTGTTTTGCCACCAAGGGTAAATTTTTCCATTGACTCCCTTTACCCAGCGGTTGTCCCACGGGTCATGGATGGTAAGAAATAACGTGCCTTTGCCATTGGAGGTGAGTACTTTTCCGTTTAGAGTTTCTGCTGTGTCTAACTGTGGTTTATGGATGACGCAGGAATCATATGGGCAACCTCCATAGGTGGTGTTCCACCAATGGCAATAGTCATGGACTTGGTCGTAGAGAAAGCAGAGGCCGTGAGCCTCGAGCCCTTGGCCCCAGAATGGCACGGTTTTAGATTTTGCTCTTGGGATTTCAATTATTACAGCTGATTGGCAGCCAGTGGGTTAGCAGTCTGCTTGGGCAAGGTAGTGAGTCTTGGTAGTGGGACCCTCAACCCAGGATTCCTGGAGGTAAAAGCGCCAAACATATGAGTTGGCTTTAAGAGGAGATATCAGAAGGACTGTCAGGAGGAGGTTCTGGAGGGTTCCAGGGTAGCAGGTTGGGGCAACGGGTGAGGCGGAGGCAAGTGGGGCCCAAGGGTTCGGATTTCCACTGATCATTTTGGGGGGCCAGCTTGAGGTGAGACACATGGTACCACGGAGTGTGACCCAGGAGTTTGGCCCAGGAGTTTGGCCGCTGTGGGGGTGGTTAGGATAACAATGTGAGGTCTCGACCACCTGGGCTGCAAAGATCCTGGTTTGAGCTCTCCGAGGAGAACGCTATCACCTGGTTGGGGAGGTGTTGCTGGGTGGGGGTCTTCCGGTGGTGGAACAAGGGGGAGGGCGCGGTCCGCATGCTCCCTCGGCAAGTGGCGGAGAAGAGAGAGGAAGGGAAGGTAGGAGGCCAGTGGGGGTGGTTTTACAGGGAGATTATGGGAAACCAGGAAAGGCCGGCCGTACAGCAATTCAAAGGGGCTAAGGCCCGTTGGCCCCCATGGGGTGGCCCAGACCCAGGCCAGGGCAAGAGGTAGGAGTGTGGGCCAAGAGAGTTTTACCTCAATAGCAAGTTTGGCTAATGGTCTTTGAGGATGCCGTGGGCTCGTTCAACTTTACCTGATGACTAAGGATGGTAAGGGATGTGTAGCTTCCAGGAGATGTTGAGGGACTTGGTGACAAGCTGGACTACTTGGGCCGTAAATGCTGGGCCGTTGTCCTATTGGATGGTGGCAGGTAGGCCGAAGTGAGGGATGATTTCTTGAGTAAGAAGGGAGGCCACCGTGTCTGCTGTCTCCCGGGAGGTGGGGAAGGCTTCAATCCAACCTGAAAAGGTATCCACAAACGTTAGGAGGTAGCAGAGCTTTTTGTGAGTTGGCGTATGAGTGAAGTCAATTTGCCAGTCTTGGGCTGGTAGGTTGCCATGCATTTGGTGGGTAGGAAACTGTGGCCTTAAGCCTCCCTGAGGTGAGATCTTAGAGCAAGTGACGCATGCCTTGTGCATCTGCTCAGTTGTTTGTTGCAGACCTGGTGAGAAAAAGAGGGGCTGTACAAAGCAGTGTAATGCCTTAGGCCCTATATGTAAGGATTGGTGGATTTCAGCAATAATTTTTGATGCTTGCTCCCGGGTTTCGGCACCACTTGTAAGGGTTATTGCTGAGTTTAAAATGAGGAAACTGAGGCCAGTATAAGAAAATTAAATGCCAGTTTATTCAGCTCCCAGGCAAGGTTCTATGGTCCGGGAAAGGGGGCCAGAGAAGTCGCGCTGACTTCTTGGGGCGTGGGGTTTTTGTGACTATGAGGAACGAGCAACAGCTGGGTGCTCTGATTCGTTCTGGGGGAGCGGGATTGAGATGGGGCAGGCCGCTATTGTTGGCGGGTTGTTGGTCGGGTTTTTCTAATGCAAGATCTGGCCAGGGTTGCATCAGCCGGAGCTTTCCAGGAGAGCTGTGCGCAGAGGTAGGTGCTGAGTGCAGAGGCAAGTGCCGGGAGCAGAGACCAGTGCCGAGTGCAGAGATAGGTGCTGGGTGCAGAGCTAGGTGCCGGGTGCAGAATAGGTGGGTGTGTCCGGCCTCCTGGTGAGGCAGCCGGATGCTAACGGCAACGTTGACTCTTTCCTCTCTCACACTCCCTATATATGATCTGTCAGCAAATACTGTTGGATCTACATCTATATCTACATCTGTCTACATCTATATCTATATCTAGCCTTCACATTCTTCACATCACCCTCTTGCTATCATTTTGGTTCAACTGTCCATCATCTCGCACTGCTGTGGCAGTCTCTAGTCTCTCTGCTTCTACCCTTGCCCTCTGAGGTTTCTTCTCAATCTAGCAGCCAGGGCTCTTCTCTTAAAAAACATCAAGTTCAATCATGACCCTTCTCTGCTCAAAACCTTCCAAGGATTCCCATCTCATCCAGGATAAAAGTCAAGTACACATGACGATGCTCTCTTATCTCTTGACCCCATTTGCTACTGCTTTCCCCTCAAGCATGCCAATGTAACCACATTGGTCTCTTTCCTGCTCTGCAAACCACCGAGGCGTGCTTCTGCCCCAGGGCCTTTGCGCTGGCTATTCCCTCTGGATCGCTCCTCTGCTAGGTATTCTTATGGCAAGATCCCTCACTTCCTTAGTTATTCCATCTTAGTTCATAGCTACTTCCAAAAGCTTGATTAGGCTTAGACATCAGCAGATGCTAATTACTCTTCTTTCCTCAGATCAACTTCCTCCATATCAGTTCTGTTCTCATGCCTTTTGTAGTCTTTAAGATGCCTGCCAGCAGCTTCCAAGGTTATATCCTTGCAAGTTTGAATACAACAGGTATCAGTAAAGCCTTTGTCCCTTCATTATTAGCAAGTATCTAGCAATTTAGAGGCAAACCACCTTTCTATCTTAGAAAAGCCTATCCTACTTTTCTGTTTCGTTTTTCCCTTCCCCAGTTATCACTACATAGCCTCACAATTTACTTACCTTGTTTGCTGGCTTCCTCACTAGAACATATGTCCCACAGGCTCAGACACTTTTCTCTGTTTTGTTCAAAACTTTATTCTGGCTCCTAGGACAGGACCAGTCACATATTTGTTGAAAATTTGAATAAATGGAGTTTATTAATTGAATGAGTAACCAAACATAATGCCATCCAATTTTTTTGGCAGAATAGTATTCCGTTAGTGTATATGCACCACCATATATATATATACATATATATATATATATATATATATGTATATATATATACACACGTATATATATACACATATATATACATATATATATACACATATATATATACATATATATATACACATATATATACATATATATACATATATATACACATATATATATACATATATATATCTCTATATAATTACTCTTTAGATTCTGGGGTACATGTGCAGATCATGCAGGATTGTTGCATAGGTACATACCTGGCAATATGGTTTGCTGTCTCCATTCCCCCGTTACCTATACCTGGCATTTCTCCCCATGTCGTCCCTCCCCAACCTCCCTACCCCTTGCTGTTCCACCCCGAGTCCCCCCAAACAGACCCCAGTGGATGATACTCCCCCCCGTGTCCATGTGTTCTCACTGTTCAACACCCACCTGTGAATGAGAACATGCAGTGTTTGATTTTTTGTTCTTGTGTCAGTTTGCTGAGAATGATGGTTTCCAGATTCATCCATATCCTCACAAAGGACACGAACTCATCATTTTTTATGGCTGCATAGTATTCCATGGTGTATATGTGCCACATTTTCTTTGTCCAGTCTATCACTGATGGGCATTTGGGTTGGTTGCAGGTTTTTGCTGTTGTAAACAGTGCTGCAATGAATATACATGTGCATGTATCTTTATAATAGAATGATTTATAATCCTTTGGATATATACCCAGTAATGGAATTGCTGGGTCAATGGAATTTCTATTTCTAGGTCCTTGAGGAATCACCACACTGTCTTCCACAATGGTTGAACTAATTTACACTCCCACTAACAGTGTAAAAGTCTTCCTATTTCTCCACAGCCTCTCCAGCATCTGTTGTTTCCAGATTTTTTTTTTTTGATGATAACCATTCTAACTGGCATGAGATGATATCTCAATGTAGTTTTGATTTGCATTTCTCTAATGACCAGTAATGATGAGCATTTTTTCTTATGTTTGTTGGCCTATTATATGTCTTCTTTTGAAAACTGTCTGCTCATATCTGTCACCCACTTTTCAATGGGTTTGTTTTTTTTCTTGTAAATCTGCTTTAGTTCTTTGTAGATTCTGGATATTAGCCCTTTGTCAGATGGATAGATTGCTGAAAAACTTTCCCATTCTGTTGGTTGCCAGTTCACTCTAATGATCATTTCTTTTGCTGTACAGAAGCTCTGGAGTTTAATTAGATCCCATTTGCCTATTTTGGCTTTTGTTGCCAGTGCTTTTGGTGTTTTAGTCATGAAGTCCTTGCCTATGCCAATGTCCTGAATGGTTTAGCCTGGGTTTTCTTCTAGCGTTTTTTATGGTGTTAGGTCTTATGTTTAAGTCTTTAATCCATCTGGAATTAATTTTAGTGTAAGGTGTCAGGAAGGGGTTCAGTTTCTGCTTTCTGAACATGGCTAGCCAGTTTTTCCAACACCATTTATTAAACAGGGAATCCTTTCCCCATTGCTTGTTTTTGTGAGGTTTGTCAAAGATCAGATGGTTGTAGATATATGGCATTGCGTCCAAGGCCTCTGTTCTGTTCCATTGATTTATATCTCTGTTTTGGTACCAGTGCCATGCTGTTTTGACTACTGTGGCCTTGTAGTATAGTTTGAAGTCAGGTATTGCGTTGCCTCCAGCTTTGTTCTTTTTGCTTAGGATTGTCTTGGCTATGCAGGCTCTCTCCTGGTTCCATATGAAGTTTAAAGTATTTTTTTCCAGTTCTGTGAAGAGGGTCATTGGTAGCTTGATGAGGAGAGTGTTGAATCTATAAATTACTTTGGGCAGTATTGCCATTTTCACAATATTGTTTCTTCCTAACCATGAGCATGGAATGTTTTTCCATCGTTTGTGTCCTCTCTTATTTCCTTGAGCAGTGGTTCGTAGTTCTCCTGGAAGAGGTCCTTTACATCCCTTGTTAGTTGTATTCCTAGGTATTTTATTCTCTTTGTAGCAATTGTGAATGGCAGCTCACTCTTGATTGGCTCCCTTTTAGTCTGTTATTGGTGTATAGGAATGCTCGTGATTTCTGCACATCGATTTTGTATCCTGAGACTTTGCTGAAGTTGCTTTTCAGTTTAAGGAGATTTTGGGCTGAGAAGATGGGGTCTTCTAAATATACGATCATGTTGTCTGCAAATAGAGACAATTTGACTTCTTCCTTTCCTGAATACACTTTATTTCTTTTTCTTGCCTGATTGCTCTGGCTAGAACTTCCAATACTATATTGAATAGGAGTGGTGAGAGAGGGCATCCTTGTCTAGTGCCAGATTTCAAAGGGAATGCTTCCAATTTTTGCCCATTCAGTATGGTATTGGCTGTGGATTTGTCATAAATAGCTTTTATTATTTTGAGATACACTCCATTGATACCTAGTTTACTGAGAGTTTTTAGCATAAAGGGCTGTTGAATTTTGTCAAAGGCCTTCTCTGCATCTATTGAGATAATCGTGTGGTTTTTGTCTTTGTTTCTGTTTATGTGGTGAAGACTTGTGTATGTTTATAGACTTGTGTATGTTGAACCAGCCTTGCATCCCCGGGATGAAGCCTACTTGATCATGATGGGTAAGCTTTTTGATGTGCTGTTGCAATCTGTTTGCCAGTATTTTATTGAAGATTTTTGCATCTATGTTCATCATGGATATTGGCCAGAAGTTTTCTTTTTTGTTGAGGCTCTGCCAGGTTTTGGTATCAGGATGATGTTGGTCTCATAAAATGATTTGGGAAGGATTCCCTCTTTTTGGATTGTTTGGAATAGTTTCAGAAGAAGTGGTACCAGCTCCTCTTTGTATGTCTGGTAGAATTCGGCTGTGAACCCATCTGGACCTGGGGTTTTTTTGGTTAGTAGGCTATTAATTGCTGCCTCAACTTCAGCCCTTGTTATTGGTCTATTCAGGGTTTCGACTTTTTCCTGGTTTAGGCTTGGGAGGGTACAAGTGTCCAGGAATTTATCCATTTCTTCCAGGTTTACTGGTTTATGTGCATAGAGTTGTTTGTAGTCATCTCTGATGGTAGTTTGTATTTCTGTGGAATCTGTGGTGATATCCCCTTTATTGTTTTTTATTGCATCTGTTTGATTCTTCTCTCTTTTCTTTTTCATTAATCTGGCTAGTGGTCTATTTTGTTGATCTTTTCAAAAAGCCAGCTCCGGGATTTATTGATTTTTTTGATGAGTTTTTTGTGTCTCTATCTCTTTCAGTTCTGCTCTGATCTTAGTTATTTCTTGTCTTCTGCTAGCTTTTGAGTTTTTTTGATCTTGCTCCTCGAGCTCTTTCAATATTGATGATAGGGTGTCGATTTTACATCTTTCCTTGCTTCTCATGTGCACATTTATTGGTATAAATTTCCCTCTAAACACTGCTTTAAATATGTCCCTGAGATTCTGGTTCAATGTGTCTTCATTCTCGTTGGTTTTGGAGAACATCTTTATTTCTGCCTTCATTTCATTGTTTATCCCTCAAGAACTATTTGTTCAGTTTCCATGAAGTTGTGTGGTTCTGAATGAGTTTCTTAATCCTGAGATCTAATTTGATTGCACTGTGGTCTGAGAGACTGTTTGTTATGATTTCTGTTCTTTTGCATATGCTGAGGAGTGATTTACTTCCAATTACGGGGTCAATTTTAGAGTAAGTGCGATATGGTGTGGAGAAGAATGTATACTCTTTAGATTTGGGGTGGAGAGTTCTGTAGATGTCTCTTAGGTTTGCTTGGTTCAGGTCTGAGTTCAAGTCCTGGATATCCTTGTTAATTTTCTATCTCCTTGATCTAATATTGACAGTGGTGTGTTAAAGTCTCCTATTATTATTGTGTGGGAGTTTGAGTGTCTTTGTAGGTCATTTTGAACTTGCTTTATGTATCTGGGTGCTCCTTTATTGGGCGAGTATATATTTAGGATCATTAGCTCTTCTTGTTGCATTGATCATTTACCATTATGTAATGCCCTTCTTTGTCACTTTTAATCTTTGTTGGTTTAAAGTCTCTTTTATCAGAGACTAGGATTGCAACTCCTGCTTTTTTTTTGCTTTCCATTTGCTTGTTAAATCTTCCTTCGTCCCTTTATTTTGAGCCTATGTGTGTCCTTGCACATGAGATGGGTTTCCTGGTACAGCACACCCATGGGTTTTGACTTTTTTTCCAGTTTGCCAGTCTGTGTCTTTTGACGGGGGCATTTAGCCCATTTACATTTAAGGTTAATATTGTTATGTGTGAATTTGATCCTACCATTTCGATGCTAGCTGGTTGTTTTACTTGTTAGTTGATGCAGTTTCTTCATTGTGTCGATGCTTTTTACCATTTGGTACATTTTTGGAGTGGCTGGTACTGGTTGTTCCTTTCTATGTTTAGTGTTTCTTTCAGGAGCTCTTGTAAGGCAGGCCTGGTGGTGATGAAATCTCTCAGCAATTGCTTGTTCATAAAGTATTATATTTCTCTTTCACTTCTGAAGCTTAGTTTGGCTAGATATGCAATTCTGGGTTGAAAGGTCTTTTCTTTAAGCATGTTGAATATTGGCCCCCACTCTTTTCTGGCCTGTAGGGTTTCTGTTGAGAGATCTGCTGTGAGTCTGATGGGCTTCCCTTTGTGGGTAACCCAGCCTTTCTCTCTGGCTGCCCTTAGCATTTTCTGTTTCATTTCAACCCTGGTGAATCTGACGATTATGTGCCTTGGGGTTGCTCTTCTTGAGGAATATCTCTGTGGTGTTCTCAGTATTTCCTGGAGTTGAATGTTGGCCTGCCTTGCTAGGTTGGGGAAGTTTTCCTGGATAATATCCTGAAGAGTGTTTTCCAGCTTGGATTCATTCTCTCTGTCACATTCAGGTACACCTATCAAACCTAGATTAGGTCTTTTCACGTAATCCCATATTTCTTGGAGGCTTTGTTCATTTCTTTTCACTCTTTTTTCTCTAATCTTTCCTTCTCATTTTATTTCATGGAGTTGATCTTCAATCTCTGATATCCTTTCTTTTGCTTGTTAAATTCGGCTATTAAAACTTATGTATGCTTCACAAAGTTCTCCTGTTGTGTTTTTCAGGTCCCTCAAGTCAGTTATATACTGCTCTAAGCTGTTTATTCTTGTTAGCATTTCCTCAAACTTTTTTCAAGTTCTTGGTTTCTTTGCATTGGGTTAGAACACGTTCTTTTAGCCCAGGGAAGTTTTTATTACTCACCTTCTGAAGCCTGTTTCTGTCAATTCATCAGACTCATTCTCCATCCAGCCTTGTTCCCTTGCTGGTGAGGAGTTGTGATCCCTTGGAGGAGGAGAGGTGTTCTGGTTTTGAATGTTTTCATCCTTTTTGTGCTGGTTTCTTCCCACCTTTGTGAATTTATCTACCTGTGGTCTTTGTAGTTGTTGACTTTTGGATGGGGTCTCTGAGTGGACGTCCTTTTTGTTGATGTTGAAGTTATTTCTTTCTGTTTTTTAGTTTTCCTTCTAACAGTCAGGGCCCTCTGCTGTAGGACTGCTGGAGGTCCACTGCAGACCCTGCTTGCCAGGGGATCACCTGCAGTGGCTGCAGCACAGTAAGGGTTGCTGCTAGTTTCTTCTTCTGTTATCTTCATCCCAGAAGGATACCCTCCAGGTGTCAGCCTAAGCTCTCCTTTACGAGGTGTCTCTTTGGATATACAGGGGTTGGGGAGCTGCTTGAGGAGACAGTCTGTCCCTTACAGGAGCTCAAGTGCTGAACTGTGAACTCTGTTGTTCTGTTCAGAGCTGCTGGGCAGGTACATTTAAGTCTGCTGCAGCAGAACTCATAACTGCCTTTTTTCCCCAGGTGCTCTGTCCTGGGAAAGTGGGGCTTTATTTATAAGTTCCTGACATGCTACTGCCTTTTTTCAGGGCTGCCCTGCCCAGCAAGGAGGTAGCCCTGTCACAGTCTGCCAGCAGAGGCACTGCTAAGCTACTGTGGGCTCTGCCGAGCTGCTGTGTGAACTTCCTTGAGGTTTTGTTTACAGAGCTACAGTTAGAACTGCCTCGGTAATGGTGGACTTTGTCGGTAGTGGCGGATTGCCTCAGTAGTGGTGGACTACCTCGGTAATGGCGGTTGCTCTTCCCCCCACAGAGCTAGACCATTCTAGGTCCAGCTGTGCTTGCTGTGAAACTCTCCATCCAGAGCGTTTCTAATTGCTGGTGTTTGTGGGGTGGGAACCGCCGAGCCAGATCACCTGGCTCCCTGGTTCAGCGCTGTTTTTTTTCAGTTGAATGGGTGACTCTGTCTCCCAGGCATTCCCAGCACCAGTTGAAACTGCTGCCCAGATTTGTGTGAGTTTTTTTGAGGAGACTCACCGTGCTGGCCGTGCTGTTAGCTCGTGGTGCTTTTCAGCTCGAGAATCTCCTGGTCTGGGTGCAGTAAAAACTCATTTGGAAATGCGGTGATCACTCACCCTCTGCCTTGTTCTCACTGGGAACTGCACTCCAGAACTGTTCCTATTCAGCCATCTTGGATCCCCCACCATGCAATATTTTTAAGGGATTTAAAAATACTGTATTTGAACTTTTGCCAGACCTGGGAAAGATACCGGGTAGTAGTAACCATATCCATTGTAATCAAAAATGAGATCTCCGAGAATAGTGTTTTCTTCATTGCAGGCCGATGGCCGGCCTCTATCCAGACAGCTCCTCATTGCCAATGAAGAGCCAGTTTCATGACCCTAAGGAAAGGAAAACCAGTGCTCACAACTACCAGGCAAGGGATCATGGACAGGGTGGAATCACTTCTTACTGATTTACAACATCAAAGTGATGGGATAACATTTCAGGGCAGCGAGGAAAGCTGCCATGTTATGGACTTGGTTCTGGTTCTGGTTATGGATGGGAAAATTGGCTCTGTCCAGTTTGTGACCCAGTCACATTTCAAAGCCTCAGGCACCTGACTTGAATTAGATTTAAGATTCCTTTTGTATGAGTGAAACACGGCCTCTTTTTGTTTTGGTTTTGTTTGTTTAAAGAAGGAGGCTGTACTTCATGCACCCAGGTATAAGAGATTCATGGATAATAAATATGTGGTAGCACTTGAACTTACAAGGAAGTTAAAAGTAAGTTTTTCCCCCCTAAAGTATTGTTAAATGACCAGTTGTGTGATGTTAGGTAAGTCTCCTGATGTTTTGGGACGGTAATGTCCTCATCTATAACACAGTAGGGCAGGACATATGATCACTAAGGTCAATTTCTGCCCTTCTGTTCTTTTGATATGATACCAATTAACCCTTATAGAATATAATAATAATCTTTGTCTTATATATCTCATGTTTTGCTAATGGGGATCAAATGCAATAATGTTTCTGAAAACTTTTGGTAAACTAAAACACTTTGCCTATCCAAAACTTTTATTATCACTATTCTCTATAAGTTTGGTGAGATATGTTTTCTGTCCCTAAAATATTTTTAGAAAAATATATAACTCTAATGAAGAGCAATTGTGACAATCCTAATACATAAAATACTTGGATAACTGTCATTTAAACTTCGTAAAGGCTTTGGGGGTGGCTTGCTCAGCTTTAAATGACATCACCAGAAACTGGTTATTCTCCTTTCTTCTGGTCAGGTTCTTCCATATCAGTTCTATTCTCATGGCTTTTGTAGTCATAATATGTCTGCCAGCAGCTTCCAAGGCTACATCCTTTCAAGTTTGACTACAACAAGAATTAGCAGAGCCTCTGTCTCTGCTGTATTAGCAAACATCTAGCAATTTAGATACAAACCTCCTGCAATGTATGTGACCTAGAGAAATGCAATGTGTGTATTGGCTTAGACCTGGGCATGAGTGCTATCTGAAAGCTAGGTAGATACCTGTCCAGCCCTCTCGGATGAGGGGAGAGTAAGGAGTGGATCCCCCAAGGAAAACTGGTCCATTGAGAGAGTCACTGCTGAAGAGGCAGTCCACATATACACATTTCATAAGAAAAATATGAGCATTAACTTTTACCATAGCTGCTGGATAACCCCTCCGATTGCCAGAAAGGCATGTCATTTTTACTGTGCAAATGAGCCGGCTGTTGGGAGACTTTTGTTAGTAGAAAGCTCTGAATTTGCGGAGTAGAGCCAAATCTCCCTCAAGAGCCCATGCAGTCTGCTGTGTTTATTTTGTCCTTGCTTTCAGGAAAGGCAGGCTGGAACAGATCAGCCATGCCATTAGCAGCCATGAGAAGTGCTATATCATTCACAATCTCTGGTATGGACAATTTCCGGGCACCACATTTTCCGGGACATCTCAGTGAGGCATCACTCTTGTACAGTTCAGGAAGGAGAACTCAGTCTATCCTCCAAGAGCAAATGAAACACAACTTTGTGGGTTTGGTGGTTAGCTGCCAACAAGAAGACTGATCTTTGAATTAATAGTTCATGACAGGAGGACTCCAGAGTTCTTGGCAGAAAGCAATGTTTCCAATACTAAGGCTCCTTACGGCCGGCAAGGCACATATGCTAAGTGGTCCATGTTTACTGGTAGTATTTGCATAAAGGATCAGCTCTCTTATTTTATTCAATGCCAAAATTTCCGAAGATGAGGGAGATGGTGGATCCTCAGCACGAATATGGTAATGTGGCTAGTGCCACTACAAGCCCTGTAAACAGTGTGACTGTGGAGGCTGTACCATCAACGTGACAGGTTTTCACATGAGATTACACTGCTATGAATATGAATTTTCCTCTGTGGCTTATGAGAACTGAATCTTACAATGGAAGCTCTGCTACAAAACGATTTGGTTAAGCTGTCAGATTGCTAAATAAATGTTCTCTTACAATTTGTTTATACTTCTACTGAGCACAACATTTCAATAAAGAAGGAGAATTTTAACTGCCTGAAGGAAGATCGGAAAGAGATTACAGAGTCTCTGTTGGTGGCTGACCTTTATCTCATTTCAGGGATTTTATTTTTCTAAGCATTGAGGAGCAAATAGGAAGAAAGTTGCTTCTAAACATTCTGAAGAAAACCCCACATCTGTTAAAATAACTAAATGAGCCCTTGTTCACCAAATCAGGGACTTTCCCACATTAATTTGTAATGGGAAATAGGAATCCAGGTCTGCAGTGGCAAAACGATTTTGCCTTTTTCTTACTTTCACTGTGATGCCTTGTGATTTAATATGACTCTAAATGAGTCCCTTGTGTGAAGGCAGGGTTCAAGAATGGGAAGGAATGAAAACTCCTAAGGTCTGGGGTTCACATTATGTCCCTTGCAAACTGTTTGCCTGCCTAAATATTTTGGGTCTTTTGTTTTCCGTGATTGCTAAATTCTGTCCCAGAGTATTTATTACCAGAACAAAAAATTTGGTTAACAATGAAGTGCCAAAAGCAACTGCTGCAGCTGATTCTGATGCTCCCAACAGTCAGAACCAGCTGTTCTCCATAAGGGATTCATCTGGGGCCATGTCTAAACTCCTGTCTACAAAATGGTGAAAAGAGATCGGCTGAAGCATGCCAACGTAGCGTTTATTTATTCATGATGGGATTGGCAGACATATCGAAGGCAAGTTTTTCCTCGAAAAGTTTTAGAGTCAGTTATTTGCCGCTTGGCAAAGGCAGGTGGGCAAGTGTCATGGTTAAGTGTTCAGACGCCAGGAGCAGATGGACCTGCTCAAGCCACCTACTAGCTGTGTGATCTTAGGCAAATTACCCAATCTCTCTGATACTTGGTTTTGTCATCTCTAGCATGAGGGCAATACTAGTTTCTAATGTAATATTGTCTTGAGAATTAAATGAGGTAATGGGCATAACATTCTTAATATAGTTTCAGGCCCATTTGAAGTGCTAGATAAATGTTTATTACTATTACTATTACCTAATTTACCTTAAATATTAGATCTTGCTCCTGCTAATTGAAGACTATAAAGGCAGGAAAAAACTAAAATAATATTGGAAAATGCTGCTTTCATGTTTTCAGAGATGAAGATAACCAATATGTTCTACTTAAAATATAAGATACTAAGAATCCAAGGTTTCCATTTCAAAAGTCAATTAGAAGTGGTAAGAGATTTTAATTTGGGAAGTAGCATAAGGCTAATTCTAGGATTACCCTAATGAACATATCGTTATTTATTTGCCTTTATTTTGAATGTGCTGTTGCAGAAAGAGCTTTGAGAAAATGCTGGACAAGCTGTGATGATAAAGTATTAAGTATAAAAATTTTCCGAACATCTCACACACACACACACACACACACACACGCACACACACACACACGCTTACATACACAGAGAATCTGAAGAAGAACTGAATTTTCTTTCTGCTCAGAACAACTACCTCTTTGTGCTACCCCTAAACTTGCTGAAATGTTTCCCTTCATGGTGGTGCATTTGAAAAGGGGATTAAAAAACATGTAATTTTTGTCTTCGTGAACGTGACAGTGCCAGTCATATATCGGGGGCCACAGGGAGGGGCCGGGGGCCTTTGTGGCTGGGATGAAATCCTGAAGGCCTCAATTCCTGCTGAGCATCCATCAGTGCCAAAGGCCCATGGAGAAGGCGAGGAGAGAAAAAGCATAGGGCAGCTTCTGCCATCCACATGTTCATTTTGCCTAGCAGAAGGGTTGACCAGAAAGCCTTTCCTCCAAATGGTATGAAGCAAGTAAAAAGCAAATTACAAATACACACACTTTTGAAAATTACCATGTGGGCACAAAAAAGAAAAAGATTCCCCTTGCTCTTATTTTAAGAGAAAAATATCCTTCACATGTTCTTTCTGTGAGAAAGATAAGTAAGAAATATTAAGTACAGAAAATAGGTGGTGAGACAAAAATTATTATTTTTGCCTTAGCCAATGACCTTTGAGAAACTGTAATTTCCTTTGAAGGAATTAAAATGGAAAAATAAGTAAAAACTAAAGCTGCCTTCTGGCTTTCTTTGTTACCCTACACACTGGATGCAACTGACAGGGTGGCCGCCGCAGGACGATTCATAGGCCTTCATTGTCGAGTCGTGGTCTCAGGTGGTGCATTGCAGGTCGCCGCGGCTTTGGCCTGCAAATGGACTGAGAAGGCCATTGAACAGTGTGGTGCATTGCTAATTAGTGGCAAATTTGGCCAGTTTCTGCATGTGAGGAAGCTTGAGTGGAATATGGCCCCATCTGCTCTGAAAATAATAACCACATTTTAAGCAAAGGCTTTTCTTTCACAGGGAACTCCTATCTACAATAATTTTAGTTTTAGTCATTGCATTTTTGTTTGTTTGTTTAATGCACAAAGAATATTTCTCTAGAATGTTGTTATCACGGGACAGGCTAACAGGCCCCCTAAATTTGAGGAGGTGTTCTTCCTTTCTTTTGTTGCTTTCATTGAGCTAATTCTCCCTCAACTTTTGAACCCTGCAGAAGACATGAAAACTGGATTTAAACTTAGCTCTGCAAGGTAAAGTGGCTTCCTTTTATTTCATCTGTCTCTGTTCATTTTTTACTGCTGTGCAAAAGTCATGTCTCCAAAAGTTGATTTACTGGAGGCTGACTTTTCCTGGAAAAAAATGTCAGAAGACTCTTCCTATTCCTGTAATGGTTTCTGAACTGGGAAACTCATTTCTTCTTGTTTCCATGTGTGCTTATGTATTTTTTAGTCAGGCAGTAATTGCTCATTTGTTTCCTAATTTACTCATATTTACCTGGGGTTTAAAACCAGAAAAAAAGTAAATAAAACAAGTTCCAAGAAAAACTCCAAAACAGGATGTGACTTTTCTCAGATTCCATGTATGGATTCCAAAAATAAGTAAGTAAGCAAAGGTACAGAACTTTTGCATTTTTCTTCCCTCTCCTAAAGACCTGACCAGAGAAGGGTCCCCTACCTTTTTTTTGTCTCATCTAATATCTTCCTGCATTTTCTTACTTTCTTTCCTTCTCTCTCTCTTTTTCTTTCTTTCTTGTTTCTTTTTTTGAGACAGAGTCTTGCACTGTCACCTGGCTAGAGTGCAATGGCACGATCTTGGCTCACTGCAACCCCCACCTCCCAGGTTCAAGTGATCCTCCTGCGTCAGCCTCCCAAGTAGCTGGGATTACAGGTGCCTGCCACCACGCCTGACTAATTTTTTTGTATTTTTAGTAGAGACAGGGTTTCACTATGTTGGCCAGACTGGTTTCAAACTCCTGACCTCATGATCTGGCTGCCTCGGCCTCCCAAAGTGCTGGGACTACAGGCATGAGCCACCACACCCAGCCATCTTACTGCATTTTCTAGGACCTTGCATGACTAACCCTCATTAGCTGGATGGTCCTAATAACTCCCCAAAACTAATTTTCAGCAACTTTAAAAAAAAATCCAGTAAGAATGCAAGTCTTGTACCACTTGCAGCAGATAACCATTTCTCTGTTAATTAAGTCATTATAATCTTATTGCTATGAGAGGGACTTTGCCTGTATATCCATCTACTCTGTAGCTCAGAATAATGAAAATACTGCAAGAACCTTTGCTGATGGGTGCACCTTTGAGTTTACAAAGAGGACTGATTTTAAAATTGACTCTGTAGACCATGAGTAATGAAATGGACCATATCCAATTTTGAAGGCCCCAAGACCTAAGAGAAGCCGTAAATTAGCAGTGGGAAGTTAGTATGTTTCTGGTGATATGAAGCCCAAGCTGATATTAGTCCAGCGAAGTATTGCAGAATTTGGTAGAGGAGGTTAATATTGTCCCACCCAGGGGCAACCCAGAAGTGAAATGTGTAAGCAGCTTTAGGCCTAGTACATTTGCAATCTCTGAGGAACTGAAGTAGTAACAGGAGAGTGGCGGGTGTGATGATTCTGGTGCTCTACAGGCATGCGATGCAAGTTAAAAGAAGAGGTAGCTTAGGCTATTATTTTGCTTCTGTAGAAGTAGTAACAACGGTATCAACAATAGGAGCTAATATTTATTGAATATCTGCTGTGTTCTAGACATGAGGCTTACCATTTAGCATTCATTACTCCACTTAGTTTTCACTGGAGCCCAAGTGGGAAACACTTATTGTCCCCCATTGTGTCATTGAAGAAACTAAAACACAGAGAGGCTAAATAACTCGCTTGCCTTAATCAGCGGTCAAGTAGTCAAGCTGAGACTTGAACCTCCATCTGGTTCCAGAGGGAAATCACTAGTCACTATCTTCCACTGCCTTTCTGTTACATTATTCTGCTGCTATAGTTTATAGAATTATGTGCCAGGATGGACCCTACAGCCAAGACTTTTGCCATCTGAACGTCTTTTGCTATCTGAAAGTCTTTTAAATAACATTTCTAGTTTCTTGTGAAACCTTCTCTGTGTTTAACAATCAACTTAAATTCCTCATACTTCCCTTTCATACTCTTAGCTGTCACTTCCCCTTGTGCAATTAGCAGATCAATCAATATGATTGTCTTTTTTCTTCAAAGAAAATGGAAGCAAAGATGAGTGTTATGGTCTCTACATCTCCTTAGTTAACATCTCCAGGCCCCAAACTCTCAGAGAGTCCCTGCACATTGTAACATTTGGGCACTGTCCTTGCTGAGGTAGGTAACCTTGGGTATCTAAATCCTGGACCCATAAACCTAAGGTGCAAATGCTAAGATGCAAATCACTGAGAAGTAATGTGATGTGTAAGTCCTGTTTTACTGTTCTTACGTAAATCAATTTCCCCTTCAAACATTGCAACACAGCATTTGAAATTCAGCTGAAGAAAGATTTATTCAAGTGTTTTCTTAAGTGCGGGTTTTCTTAGTTGTTACAGGTTAAAGGGAAAATGTCATTTTAAAGACTTACTTTTATGAGACCTAAAACTTCTTATGTTGTCCTGTTTTTTTTCTCTTCCCTCTTCTCTCCCCATCCTATTAGCCTTTCTCAATGGCTTTATTTTCAGCAATACGACTTTTAAATTGAACTTATACTTTACAGTAACAAAAGGTAAAGAGTAGTATGTGTACTGGATTGATTTTCAATTTCTTTTAAGAAAGGCTAAAAAAGCTTGGCTCAAAAGAAGGACAATCAGAAATAGAGCATTTTGCCTCTTTCTCTCTCAATACTCTGTGCTTGGTTTTAGTTCCTTGTTTTTGTTTCTTCGAATCTCGGTACACGTTTTGGACTACTCCCCCAGCCCCCCATACTACCTCTCAGGCTTCACAGTCTCAATCTTAGCCAGTCTCCAGGTGAATTCTCTTTATGTGATATAATTTAAAAAAAAAAAAACAGAAGCGGTTCGTCATCTCAAACACTAGAAGAATATGCCATGTCACTCTGCTGTCACTCCCTGTCTTCTGTCTTTCTCTCCCGCTCCATTAAGTTTCAAGGAAGCAAAAATGCTCAGGCAGTTTTTACTATAAATAAAGGTTCCTTGAACTGGACAATAATAAAATGGAACAGGTAAATGACATCCTTTGTCTTTCCATGACTGCTTTATCAGTTTAAGGAGCTAAATGACATGGCAGGTTTGCATTTCTATCTCATGGAAGCTGGCATGGTTTTTTTTTGTAGCCACATCATAGTTCATCTAAATTTGAATACATGAGACAAAAGAAGCCAGAGTTAGATGCTCTAATTTATTTCTATAGCAACTGGAGTACAGTGCTGTATAAAGGGGAGCCACTCAATACACATGTGCCAACTTCAGCACCTCTCAGCCTTACAAATATGCCGGAACGCTTGGGCAATTCCCAAGACAGGAAGCAAAAAGTGATAGGTTGTTGCTGATAGCTTAGCTGCCTGGAGCCTCAGTAAATTATTAATATGAGGGGATAAGCTGATCAGCTTCTGATTTCTATGGAAAAATATAAGAGGGGACCCCCCCATGAATCCACCAGAAAGAAAATGTTTCTGGAACATATTGAAATATATAACCAGAAGGATAATTGCTATTGAAAATTAGAGGATGGGGAGCTGTGACCAAAATTTGATGATATCACTTAATTAAAAATATTCTTAAGCACAGATGATGATGGAATTAACAGGGCTGCCAAAGTGTTTGTTCACAAATTAGAGAAGGGCTGGGACGAGGTATGAGTTGAACCCTCACAAAGGGGCATGGAAAAAGAAGTAGAAAAACTGCCAATATTTATGTTTTCATCTTTGATATTACTTCATGCAGCCTTGCTTCCTTCCCCTTCCTCTCTGAAGGCAGCAAAGGTGGAAAAGCGGAGACCTTAGGGCCTCCAGCTCTGGAAAGAAAGTAACAGAGTAAGAGAAGTAGGAGGAATGAGGGAAACCTTTTTCACAAGCATACATTTGAATCAGGTAGCCAACCCCTGTGGCAGGCGCGACTGCATCTTCACGTAGTTTATATACTGCCAGGGGAGTTCCCCACTGTGCTGAACAGAAAGCAAAGATGTGTCTGTTTCTTGAGGCCGTAGGAGGATGCTCTCTACTAGCCCACTCATTATCATGCCATAATCCTGTTAGGAGCTGCAATGAACACATAGCATGATTCTTTTTTGAGATGGAGTCTTGCTCTGTCACCCAGAGTGGAGTGTAATGGCACTATCTCTGCTCACTGCAACCTCCAACTCCCTGGTTTAATTGATTCTCCTGCCTCAGCCTCCCAAATAACTGGGATTACAGGCATGCGCCACCACGCCCAGCTAATTTTTTGTATTTTTACTAGAGACGGGGTTTCACCATGTTGGCCAGGATGGTCTCAGTCTCCTGACCTTGTGATCTGCCTGCCTCCTCGTGATCTGCCTGCTTTGGCCTCCCAAAGTGGTGGGATTACAGGCGTGAGCCACCATGCCCGGCCCACATAGCACTATTAAACCAGGAATGCATGATCCCATTAGGAGCCTGCCCTCTGCAGAGTTCATCAGCAGAGCCTCAGGTGACCTCTGGGGCTGTTTTTATTGGCTTTGACACCTCTGCCTATTCCTAACACTCCTGGAATAACTTTGAAATCCAAAAGACATTTTATTTATTTATTTATTTATTTATTTATTTATTTAGAGACAGGGTCTCACTCTGTCAGCCAGGCTGGAGTGCAGTGGTGTGATGATCTTGGCTCACTGCAGCCTCAACAGCCTGGGCTCAGGCCGATCCTGATCCACCTCAGCTTCCTGAGTAGCTGGTATTACAGGGATGTACCACCACGCCCGGATAATTTTTATTTTTATTTTTTTGTAGAGATGGGGTTTCACCACATTGCTCAGGCTGGTCTTAAACGCCTGGCCTCAACTGACCTGTCTGCCTTGCCTCCCAAAATGCTAGGATTATGGGAGTTAGTCACTGCGCCTGGCCCAAGAAGGCATTTTAGAAAGCTCTTCCCAGTTATAAGATCTATGCTATACATTGATTTATTCTAAAGAATAGCTAGCGGGCAGTGAACATTCTGTTATGTTCTAGGCACTGTTCTAGGTACTGAGGAGGCATTATTTCAATTCTCACAAGAATCTTGCAAGGTAGGGAGATCATTGCCTTCTCTGTTAATGTTAAGAAATGATGGTCAGCCGGGCGCAGTGGCTCACGCCCGTAATCCCAGCACTTTGGGAGCCTGAGGTGTGCCGATCACAAGGTCAGGAGATCGAGACCATCCTGGCTAACACTGTGAAACCCCATCTCTACTAAAAATACAAAAATTAGCTAGGTGTGGTGGCGCACACCTGTAGTCACAGCTACTTGGGAGGCTCAGGCAGGAGAATTGCTTGAACCCAGGAGGCAGAGGTTGCAGTGAGCTCAGATGGCGCCACTGCATTCCAGCCTGGGCGACAGAACAAGACTCCATCTCAAAAAACAAAAAGAAATGATGATCAGAGAACTTATGTAATTTGCCCAAAGGCATATTGCTGGTAGGTAGAGAATCAAGGAATCAAATCCAGGTGTTTCTAACTGCAAAGCCCATGCTGTAGAAGGCCTGAAGGGTTACAGGGGCAAGCTGCTTGCACAGGAGAGAGAAGTGGAGAGGGAACCTAGCAAAAAGACGCTCTTTCTAAGGAGGAAGGGCTCAAAAACCTAAAAAATGAGACCAGGGAATTTTCAGACCATGTGAAAGGGACAGTCTGTCACTGCTCAGCACCCATGCCCCCCTGTGTCCCCTCAAACAAACACTGATGAGACAGAATAGATCTGCCCACGAGAAGGTGAAAGCTGACATATGAAAATGTTTCAGGTCAGCTTTTACTAGAACTTCTGGTTTGAAATCAGGATTGCTTAAAACACATACACGCAAGACAGATGGTTGTTTCAGGAAAGCTTCCCTTAAGAAATGGAATTTGCTGTTCTTAACACAGAGCAAGCCCTGTTTTGGGGGTCTTGCATAACTAGCCACAAGTTTTCCGATTTTATAAACGTAAGATGGGTCTCTCCACAGAGATACCATGATGAGAGTAGCACAGCTCTCTAAGAGGGATGCAAACACACATAGAAATACAAATCAGTAGAGACCCTTTTACCACTTTAATAAACTGCTGTGAATAATTCTGAATCGGAGACCACTAGCTATTTAACATACTCGGCAATAATGGAATATAGCTATCTGAACACTTCTAAATGATTTCTATTTCAGAGTTGGGGAAACGCCAGAGAGACTTTCGCTGCTCCACTTACAAAAAAAAGAATTTCTTCTTGGGAACTCCAATTGGAGAAAGTAATGGATAACTGTATTCACGTTGGAAGAGGAGAACTACGCAAGCCTTTTTGACACATAGCATATATACACCAGTTCCAGGCCCTGCCCATCAACTCGTATAAGAAAAATATAATTTAAAATGCCTTTTTTTCCTCAAGTTATTCCCATGAATAATTATGAAGGGGGTCCATATTTCTTGTTCATCAAAAAATAATTTTTTTCACATGTTAACTCCAGGAAAGTTCAAATAATGTACCTTTCTGCCTGAAAGAAGGTGTTCCAGATACTACTGACACACAACAAACTCCCCCAAAATATAGTAGCTTAAAACAACAACCATTTTAATAAGCTCAGGGTCAGGAATTTGGATAGGGCACAAAAAGGATGAGTTCATTCTACTCTGTGACAGCCGAGTTCTCAGATGGAAAGGCCCAGAAGCTGAGAGTGACTCAGGGGTTGGGGCTGGAATCCTCATACCTGGAGGCTGCTTCACTCTCATAGCTGAGAGTGGAGTAGGGCTGTTGACTGGAGCACCTCCATGTGGCCTCCCCATGCGGCTCAGCCTCCTCAGAAGTCCTGGTGGCCTTGGGGCTCCAAATGCACGTGTTCCAGTAAACAAGGTAGAAGCTGAATGTCATGTTGTGACTTACAGAGTTACTTCCACCATGCTCTATTAAACAAAGGTATCAAAAGCCCACCCAGATTCAAGGTGAAGGGGACACCACCTGTTGATGGAGAAGTGACAGGTCACACTGAAAAAAAGAAATGTTAGATGGGAGTTACTGCTTCCGGTGATACAGATTTTACCCAAGATACAGGTAACAACAATGGTAAATAATGGTAGTAACTAAATCTCACAGTGCTCACTATGTACTGGACACTGTTCCCCCATTCACCTGTATTCATTCAGTTCAGCCTCAGTGGAAACTGGGATACAAAGAGGCTAAGTACCTAGCCCCGTTATACAGCTAGAGAGCAGTGAAGCCAGGCTTCGAGCTCAGGCAATTCAGTTCCATTTGCTGTGCGCTTTAACTCCTCCTCTACATTGCCTCTCCAGTCCAATGTAGAAACAAAGTATAAGGAAACACAAACTATAAAGTGGCGTTTACTTCTAGGCTGTACTAGGGAAGGGGGACAGATCTTTACTGATTCTCCACCACATGCCGGGTATTATGCATCACACATTACCTTTCTTAATTCTCCCAATAACCCTGTGAGGTAGGTATCATTACTGCCATTTTACAGAAGACAGAGTTGAGGCTCAGAGGTGTTAAGTAACTTGAGCAAAGAACAGAGCTGACAAATGTTGGCCCTGAGATCTAAAGTGAGATCCATCTGACTTCAATTTACCTGCTCTTGCCCCTTTTCATAGCCACAGTCTGCCTCCTCTTGAGGGTTTTTGTGTCAGGGTCCACTTGAATCCTAGCTCACATAATTCACTATGGAATCTTTCGAGTCTTGCTAGCATGGCATTTTAGGAATGTAGCTGAATGATTCAGAGCAGCTAAAATCCCTTGGTTTGATTATGGAGCTTTGGGGACTAATAGTACAACATTTGTGTTTGTCTTTGTAAGTTCCTGCTGGACATGAAATGTGACTTTTATCTTAGGTAATAAGCTGGAATTCTGGAAAGGCTTTTTTTTTTTTTTTTTTTTTTTTTAATCTTTCTAAGTATATGACTTACTGAATACCTGACATTTCCAAGAATGTATCCTTTGCCCTGTCAGACTATTAAGTAAGCAGTAACTGCTCTGAAAAGGTCTGCGCTTTGCTTGGTTTAAGCTATAATTTGATAGGCACTCAACCATAACATTATGATTATGAAGCACTTACGCAGGACTGTGCATCTGCAAGACGTGGTCTAAATATTTTCTGATCTTGTGCTTCTTCCTCTAAGTCTCTAATCCCGGCGGTGCTGGGTCCTTAACTGATTCTGAGAACGTTCCTTGATTTGTCATGGAAGAAAGAGACAATTTGATTTGGGAATCCAGAGATATTTGTATACTCTTTTTTATTCCATTAATGTGACTGACAGCTTCAGCTCTTGTGCCAGAGAGCTCTCTTTCAACTTGCTTCCTGGGCTGACAACTGATGTTGTAACTTGCTCATGACCTGTGGATTCAGAGGGTTATACTGCTTGCCCTTTTCTTCAACAACAAAAATGGCACCAAATCTATCATTGCTTAAAGTTTGACACTGTGCTTGCCAAGGCCAAGACTCAGTGGACTTTCCTAGACTTTGTCCAGACAGCTAGTTGGGGGTTTCCAGTTATTTATACTCTTATGAAGCTATCATGACATTATTTGGAATCACATCTGTTCCTAATGGGATAGAATTTAAACTAATGATGGGAGATCAGGTAGAGTCACAAAGATTTTAGACAGTTACAGAATTCACTAACACAATATTCAGGCATCAATACAAATGGGAAGCTAGTGAGTGAATGATATCTCTTATCAGGATATAAAAGCCATTTGGATGTGTCTATCTTTGTTCACTTTCTAACACAAAAACTCCTTGAGAAGGTGCCAAGCCCTTTTCATCTTAGTGTGGGCTCACTGCCTAGCACATGGTAAGTTTTTCATAGATGTTTGTCGACTTGTTCAGAAACTTGCTTACAGGAATTTGTTTAAACTTGGAATCCATTGTCAGAGAAACCTAAGGAAGAAAGGCCTGAATTTTTTTACGTGTAGCTCAAACCCTTTAACTCTCTAGCCCAGTGCTTTCCTTTTGAAATCATCCATAGCATTCAGTAGGCTGGAGTGTATTATACAGAAGCTGTGATACACTCATTGTCCTACTGGGAACCTTACTTATAACTCACCTGATCTTGAGGGCTGCAGAGGTGCTCACACAGTGCCTAGCACATGCAGTGGACACTTTCTATAATTTGCTGAGTGATTGCAGTAACTGAACCATCCATCTTATTAGGAAAAGCTTTTCTATTAAGTTCCATCTTGGTCACAGAAGTTACTCATCAAATCCCATTCTGGAAGAAACTGCTGTTCTTTGCAAATACTTAAGATATGCATGCTTTGGTGCTTGCCTTCAATTTCCTTCCGAGTACCGGGAGTGGGTGGGGGCCATTCCTTTCTGTTTTTTGAGGCATTACTAAATATGATATCCAGATTAAAACTGTGCACATAAAAAACAATCTCATAAGAAAAAGAAACACACTCAAGGTAGTTGAAGTAAAGAGGAATTTATTGTAAGGGTCTGAAAAAAATCCTGTGAATCTAATAATACAGCTGGGCACATGGGGGAACTCAAATTTCTTCAGGCAGATAATTCCTCTTGGTCTTTCTCAGTTGACTGTTGTTACTTCTCTCTGCAGGTCAGCTCCATCTTTCCTGTGGAAATAAACTTCTCTTATAGGTCTTTTAGGGTCTGCTTCCCTGTAGCTTCAGCTGTATTTAACTTTGAGATGTTATACAGCCACTCCTAATATTAATTATATTCAACCTTATGGCTCTTAAGCCTAAAAGTCAATTTATCCAGTCTCTATGTTTCAATTTTGGAATTTCTGAATGGTCCGGATTGGATCATCTGCCTGCTCTTGGTCCACTTACCAAGGGTATGAGCCATATCCCTTCAGAGTCCTTAGCAGGAAAAGTTCTCAAAGAAGAGAGTCTGGACAAGGGAAAATGGTGGACATATCTAGAATAAGAATCTTCAAAAATGATCATTTTTGAAGATTCTTATTCTAGATATGTCCATCTTTGGAGGGAGATACTTCCGATTAGATTACTTGTCATGAGAACATTTAAAATAAAAATGATAACAATTAGGCTCATAGATTTTGTACCTAATACTTTACTCTTTATTGCCAAAGTACACCTTTAGCTCCAAATCTGCTATTTCCTGCCCAAATATTATCTTTAGAGGATAATATTGTAAATTTTGACCTTGTAGGTTCTATGTGAGAAACCCAGCAAGGGTAAATCCTTTGAACATTTCTTGTTGCTTCTGGTATTTTCATTTGTAATGACTGCCTGGCCTAAATTAAAGTGAGGTGTGAGCAAGTAGAAATCAAACTCCAGGGAAACTATTGGAAAAGCTGGGGATACTTTTGAAGTTTGAGAAGATGAAAGAGATTGTAAGTAGTCTCAAACCTTTCTTTGATTATTTACTCATTTAAAATCTGCTTTCTTCAAAGTCAGTACATAAATTTATTGAAGAATTAACTTTGGAAAATATGGGTAGTCTTACATATTAAAGATTGAGATATTGATTGATTGCCTAGAAATGACTATAAATTTGATTATTAAAAAAATTTTTTAAATGGTCCCATTTTAATTTAATGTAATTATGTAAAATAGATAATGTTAATACCCTGGTAACAGGGTATTAACAGGCTCAAGTTCTCATTTCTGTCCCAAATATCCCACTTAGACTACACGTTTTTACAGTGCCTGCTAGCCCAGAGTAGCTTCTAGTGAGGCAGTCTCCACTTGAGAGAAGAGAGAGAGAGAGAGACAGAAACAGAGACAGAGAGTGCACACAAGAGTGCATCATTGGCAGCGATTTTTTCTTTTCTTTCCTTCTTTCCTTCCTTCCTTCCTTCCTTCCTTCCTTCCTTCCTCCCTCTCTCTCTCTCCCTCTCTCCCTTTCTTTCTTTCTCTTTCTTTTTCTTTCTTTCTGTCTTTCTTTCTTTCTTTCTTTCTTTCTTTCTTTCTTTCTTTCTTTCTTTCTTCTTTCTCTTTCTCTCTCTCTCTCTCTTTCTTTTTTTTTCTTTCAAGATGGAGCTTCGCTCTTGTTGCCCAGGCTGGAGTGCAATGGCCCGATCTCGGCTCACTGCAACCTCCATCTCCTAAGTTCAAGAGATTCTCCTGCCTCAGCCTCCCAAGTAGCTGGGATTACAGGCACCTGCCACTATGCCCAGCTAATTTTTATATTTTTAGTAGAGAGAGGGTTTCACCATGTTGGCCAGGCTAGTCTCTAACTCCTGACCTCAGGTGATCTGCCCACCTTGGCCTCCCAAAGTGCTGGGATTACAGGCATGAGCCACCACGCCCGGCCAGCAGCCATTGTTATCTATCACTTGACTCTTCCTCACCATTACAGCTGATTAAACAAGGAGAGATAACCCAGCTCAAGGCTGGCCTATAACCTCTGACTTGATGTTCATAAAAATGTGTTGAGCCAGATTCCTTTTCTCAGGAATGTGAACTTAGAAATGTCAAGAGAAGGAATTCAGGGAGCATTATTAGGAGCAGAAGTGGAACCATTCATTTCAACATAGAGGAATTTAATTTCCAGTATGCTCTACAAATATGAGCCAACAAGGAAGTCTGACTATAGAGAGGAGGTGGAGAGCAGCAACATATTAGAAATCAAGCATCTGCTGATAACTGGACAGCCCACTGGCCTCTAGAGCTGCCCATTTCTTTTTTAACCCATTTGGAGACTTGAGCAAAATCTCACTTTTCTTGAAGTATCACAAGTGACTCTCTGTTTCTTGTCATTCAAAAGACCTCAGACCTCAACATCGTCTTATCCAGAGTTCATGTAAAAAGGCTAAGGACTGCCAACTTAGATTAGGCAATGGAACTTGATAATTTGATATTCAGGTTACTGACATTGATCCTTTAGATAATGAAATTTGAGCAGATTTGGAGTTAGCAGAGTGGTAAAGCATTTTTGCATGTTGGCCTGCTTTCGTGGAGCCAGAAGTTTATATCTCTCCCTCAACCATTCTGATGTAGGCACTCTCAGCAGCTGCCTATGGCCCAGCTACAGAGGACACGCCTGCCAACAGACAAACCTGTGTTGCTCAGAGGTGACTGGACCATTCCAGCCTAGGGTGTCTTAAGAACAGATAGGATGATGATGAGGATGCCTTCCCAGTTCCTGAACAAGCAGCATGGTTCTTTGGCAAGGCCATAAACTCTTACTCAGTGTACAGAGTCAGAAAAGCCCTGAAGTTGAAGAAAGTTTTTAGTCACCCTATGTATAATAGAATTACTCTGTAGCTAGGGCAGAAGTGATCTGGAGGGGAAGTTGCATGTGCCAGTCCTTCTGTGAGTGAGGACACAGAATGCTTTTTCCACTTAGAGAGTGTGTGTTTGTGCGTGTATGCCTGTGTGTATGCGTGTGTGTGTGCACATATGTAGGCATAGGGGCTGAGGCAGCACAGCAGTGAGTAGAGATTGAGCCTTTAAACACTGCCCCCCGCCCACCCAGAGAGAAACAGCACTCTTGTTTGCTCAGGGAGTGCATTGCGTACATCAACTGGCCTCAAGAGCTTGAAGTTAGCCAGGCGCAGTGGCCCATGCCTGTAATCCCAGCAGTGTGGGAGGCCAAGGTGGGCAGATCCCTTGAGTCCAGAAGTTCGAGACCAGCCTGAGTGACATGACTAAATCCCATCTCTATAAAAAATACAAAAATCAGCCAGGTTGTGCATGCCAATAGCCCCAGGTACTTGGGAGGCTGAGGTGGGAGGATTGCTTGAGTCCAATACTGCAGTGAGCTGAGATCACGCCACTGCACTCCAGCGCCTGGGCAACAATGTGAAACCCTGTCTAAAAAACAAAAAAAAAAAAAAGGAGCTTGGAGCTCTTACTGGAGGGTTGACTAGCACAGGCTGTTGATTCCTCTGTTTACACTCTGTTTACAGTAGCTTGTGAATAGGTATCTCTGGCCCTGTGCTTTTAGTTAAGTTGGGACAGGGAGGTACAACTAGTTAGCTAAATGGTCCTCCATGGTAGAAGTGTATGTGTGACAAAAACTTATGAGCATGATAGGCATGTATAAGGACATTAAGATAATATCACCAATAGGTGATATCTTCACTCCAGGCAGTGAAGACCCTTCAGAGGCTCTGAAGTACATGACTAAACTAATCCCAGGGCTCAGCACCAGGCCTGGCACATAGGAGACACTCAGTGAGTCATTATTTTAAAAGCATGAATGTCGATTTTGTTCCTGTTGTTTTGACCTCATCACCTCCCATCTCAAAATCTTCAACAAGACCTCTCTCTTTCCAATTCAAATTACTTATCCTGTATTTTAATCTTCTCGGTGACCTAATCCTTCACCATTCTTTACTTCCATTAATGTGTCTTCTTTGGCTATGCTCTCCCATTTTTATCCCACACATAGTACTCAATATAACTCTATAACATTTTTGCTTGAACTCCATTTTTCCCACTTTCTCTCCATTGGAATGATAGTTGTAGTTGAAAGTTTCAAGGTGTTTCCCAGCCCTCATCCTGTCTTCTCTAAAAATTGCTCCCATAGTAGTTATATTTGAAGTTCATGCCCCTTACTGACCCTTAGCCTTAGCGGATGAGACCAGAAGTGGTCACCTGGCCCAAAATAAGCCAATCGAATTCTCTGCCCTTAGAATTGGAATTGGGATTGCAAGTGGCTAAGCAGTTTTTGTTAGTTACATGAGCTAAGGATATTGTAACTGCAGGAGCTATAGGGTGGCCACCCTCTGACAGGTGCATAAAGAAACAAAGATGCCTGCACAGAGAGAAGATAAAAGTGAAAGCACAGAGGGAAGAAGAAGAAAAAGAAACAAAGAGAATCCATGCAGTCTTAGAAGAAAACAGAGATCAACTGCCTTAGTTCCTGGTCAGATTTTCCATTTTCTGATTCTGTCCCTGATGAAGCCCAGTTGCACTTCCTGCCCTCATTTTCCATAAACTATCTACATAACCTTGTTACAAATTCCTCATCTTTAAGGTAGATTAAATGGGTTTCTGATACTTGCAACCAAAAATGCTTGGTAAGACTATATTAAATAGGCCAGGTGTGATGGTGGCTCATGTCTGTAGTCCCAGAACTTTGGGAGGCCAAGGTGGGTAGACCACTTGAGATCAGGAGGTCAGACCAGCCTGGCCAACATGGTTAAACCCCATCTCTACAAAAAATACAAAAATTAGCCAGGCGTGGTGGCATGTATCTGTAATCCCAGCTACCAGGGAGGCTGAGGCAGGAGAATTGCTTGAATCCGGGAGGCGGAGGGTGCAGTGAGCCGAGATCGATCTCTCCTTTGAACTCCAGCCTGGGTGACAGAGTGAGACTGTCAAAAAAAAAAAGACTATGTTCAATAAAGGGTTAGTTTATCTTATTTAATCTATGACTGTGTTACAAACCACCCCAAAAGTATTTTGTTTTGCAGTAATAGATAACTGATGCAATCATTATCCTCAAAAGTTGCTTAATAAAATCTCTAATTGTGAATAAAAAAGTATGCTTAGGACTATAGACATTTCAACTTACTATCCGTTCTTTTGATTACAAAAGATGTTTGCCAGAAATATTATACATTTTTAAATGCCTAGAGGAGTAAGAGGGTAAGGGATTTAATTTTTTAATATTTAAAAAAAACTGGCTTGTATAGCATCTGTTGGTCTAGACATGGAAGAGGACACATTTAATAAAATGCTCATTTCATAGAGGAAATAAATTTATTTTTTCTCTCATAAATGAATATCTCTTCAAATGTTAAGTGTTGGAGCTTAGTTAAGATTTTTTACTTTTCTGTTGTGGCTTGCTTTTGGTCAACAGCAGATCTTTCTGGCGTATTGACTTTAGCCAATCATAACACAAGAACTGAACACAAGAAGGGGAAGACCTCTTTGTGTAATTGACCAGTGACTGAGTAAAGAAAAAGGTTAATAGGAACTTACATTTACTAGGCAGGTGGATATTTTGTAAATCAACAGTTTTTATTTTGTGGGTCTTAAAGTGTTTAATTCTCCCATTACTATGATTAAGCTGCAACCTTGGCTTCAATACTCTTGAAAGAAATGAAAAATGTCTTTTTATCTTATTATTTATCTTAAGGGAGTAGTTACAACTTCTGCCTCTTAGCTGGTGCATGTTCCTACTTTAATTGTTGACTGTGGGGGTCAGTTCCATCTGGGCAGAGCTGTGTTTCTACGTGCCCTTGGATTTTTCATGTGAACAGCACGTGGTAATGAAGATTAGGCGGCTCGGCTTCATGTGTTTATTTTGCAGCTAAACACACCTGATTGCTTCCCATGTGCAATGATAATGGTGGCATTTAAAAGATAATAAAAAGGTAAGAATCAAATGAGTGCCTTTATTGCACTCAATTGAAGGTCAGACGAATACTCATGGGCTAGTTGAAGATGGTTAAAACATTAGATCAAAATTTTAGAGGCAGCTTCCTGATATAAGCTGATCTTTTAGTATTCTCTCATAATCACGCTACTGTATAGTAGTCTATAGTTTAGAAGGCATTCTCATTTGGATCCATTTCTTATTTCGATTCTGAGGTTTTAGTTGTCACAACTAGAGCATTTCACAACTAGCAAGAAAGCTACAGATTACGTGGACTTTGCCAGCCAGATTTCCAGACTGCATAGCTTTGCACTGTCCCTCATTCTGGGATCAGGATTTTACCTCCAAAGTGTGACCACTGGAAATTATGGTTTCCTGCTGTCTTATTTGCTACGTATCACTTGCTGTATCTCTCACCAGGCCTTCAAAATAATAGATACTAAATAAATATTTATCACGTTGGTTATTATTACAGGCCTGCACATAAGTGCAGGAAGCTTTTAATTCATATTTACTGGTGTGTTATTTTATATTTCTACATTCTCCCTCACACAATATTCTTCCTGTAGTGTTATTCAAAAATAATACTACACATATTTTAATACTATGCAGTATGGAAGTAACCATCACGTGCATTATCTCATTTAATTTTTGGAAAAACCTTGTGAGATATATAGCCAGGAAGTGTTATCTCACAGATGCAATAATGGAGGCAGGCAAAAGGAAATTAAGTAATGTAGAACTGAGGTCTCTGACTCCTAATACCAGGCTTCTCTCCACTATTAGAATCCCTTTCTTGGGCTTCAGGTTAACCTCTTACCTGAGTCCCTGTCTTACTATTAAACAAATGTAGAGAGGCCCTCTTTCAGGACCATCTCACTATTACAAGTTTGCCTCTTTGATTGCAATAATTCTGGCCTTGGGTTAAGAGTCTAAAAATGAATTCCTTTATTAAAAATCATTTGTTATGCAGCTTTTAAAATGTGTATCTTGATTTCAGCCAAGCATTTTATGGTCTCTCATGATATGTATGTAGGTAAAACTGTTAAATGATTCTATTTTTTATTGTTTCAACAACTATACCCAATTGCCAGAGAATTCCAATATCAAAGAGAAACAAATCACAATTTCCTGCCACTACCCGAAAGCCCTGTATAATCTGACTCCTATCTACGTCTCCAGCTTTATCTTATACCCCTTTCCTGATCATTCAGTAAGCTCCAGTAGCATGTGTTTCTTTCTGTTTCTAATATATGCCAAGCTCATTCCTACCTTAGGGCATTTGTACTTGCTGTGCTTTCTGTATGGAATATCATTGTTCCTTCAGATCTTGCACAGGTGACTCTGTCATCATTCAGTCATCTGCCCACAGGCCTCTTTTAAGAGTCTTTTCCTGGTCTCCATGTTATGTGAAAAAAGTTAGCAGAGTAGTATATATAGTATGCTGCCATTTCTGTAGATTTTCGTAAATATTATTTGCACAAACATATACATAAACAGGATAAGGCTGGAAAAATACATAAGAAACTGATAACAGTGGTTTCCACTAGGGAGGAGAGTAGTAGGTTTACGACATTTTTTACTCTTCAGTATTGTCATTGCTTACCATCTATATGTATTACTTATTGAAATAATTAAACCTCTTTAGCAGAATGAAAAAAATGCATTGAATTGTCTGAAACTAACAAATTGGAAATAAGATAGAAATAAATATTTAATATTTCACTTAGATTCAACAATTTAGCTGCACAAGTTCTGATGAGGTAGATCCTTCTTAAAAGCAATTCATCTGACAAAAATCCAAGATTTTATTAACTATGAGCTCAACCACTTTTGTTTTAAAAAGTGAATGCAGGCTGGGCATGGTGGCTCATGCCTGTAATCCTGGCACTTTGGGAGGCCAAGGTGGATGGATCACCTGAGGTTAGGAGTTCAAGACCAGCCTGGCCAACATGGTGAAACTCTGTGACTACTAAAAAAACAAAAAAAAACAGATGTGGTGGTGTATGCCTGTAATCCCAGCTACTTGGGAGGCTGAGGCAGGAGAATCGGTTGAACCCAGGAGGCGGAGGTTGCAGTGAGCTAAGACTGTGCCACTGCATTCTAGCCTGGGCGGAAGAATGAGACTCCATCTCAAAAAAAAAACAAAAAAAACAAAAAAATGTATCCACTTAGCAGCAGAATACACATGCTTTTCAAGCATACACAGAACATTCTTCAGGATAAATCAGATGTTAGGTCACAAAACAAATGTTAACATACTCAAGAAGACTGAAAAACACCAAGTATCTTTTTGGACCACATTGGGAAGAAACTGGAAGTCAATAGCAGAAGACAAGTTGGAAAATTCACAGATATGTGGAAATTAAACAACATGCTCTGGAACAACCAACTGGTCAAGAAGAAATGAAAAGAGAAATTAGAAAATATTTTGAAACAAACAAAAATGAAAACATATCATACTAAAACTTATTGTAGTTAGCAAATGCAGCATTAGAAAGGAAGTTTATAGCAATACATACCTACATTAAAAAAAGAAGAAGGGGCCAAGTGCAGTGGGTCATATCTGTAGACCCAGCACTTTGGGAGGCTCCACTAGGTGGGTGGATCACTTGAGCTCAGGAGTTGGAGACCAGCCTGGTCAACATGGTGAAACTCTGTAAAACAATTAGCTGGGTGTGGTGGCACAGGCCTGTAGTCCCAGCTACTCAGGAGGCTGAGGTGGGAAGATTGCATGAGACTGGGAGGTGGAAGTTGCAGTGAGCCAAGATTGCACCACTGCAGTGCAGTCTGGGTAACAGAGTGAGACCCTGTCCCAAAAAAACAAAAACAAAAACAAAAACAAACCCTCAAATAAGCAACCTGATTCTATACCTTAAGGAATTAGAAAAACTAAACTAAGGCCAAAGTTAGGAAGAGGAAGAAAATAATTAAATTAGAACAGAAATAAATGAAACAGAGAATAGGAAAGCAACAGAAAAAAATCAAAACTAAGAATTGTTTTTTTGAAAATAACAAATGAAAAACGATTCAGATAAAATCAGAAATGAAGGAGACCTTGCAACTGGTGCCACAGAAATAGAAAGGATTATAAGGGACAACTATGAACCATTATACGCTAACAAAGTGGGTCACCTAGAAGAAATAGATACTTTTCTAGAAATGTTACCTACCAAGGCTGAATCATGAAGAAATAGAAAATATGAACAGATCTGTCACTAGTAAGGAGATCGAATTGGTAATCAAAAAACTCCCA